>BLSH010438581.1:425730-446265 GCA_018402905.1 Glandirana rugosa | reverse complement strand
GGACGAGGATGTTCCATACTCGTCTGTCAAATGTGTCTGACAGACATTCTTGGGACGTAACGTAACTAGACGACTCCGACACGTACGGGTATTATTTTTTTTATTATTTACGTGTAAAAAAATGGACGTTTTTCTTCACGTGAAAAAAAAAAAAAAAAAAAATGTTTTCCACTTGAATAGGAAATTGACGAACGAACGGCGACCAGCCGTTAACTGCCGCTGTTTCACCAAGCTCTGGGGAAGGGAAGTGGTCACAGCCTTCGTATACAGGAAGGCTGTGATCACAGCTCTTCCCCCTTCACACAGAGCGGAGGTCCGTGTTTACATACACGGACCTCCGTTCCACCGCTCGGGGGGGCCATCGCGGGTAGCCGGCGGCAATCGAAGCCGCCGCACCCGCTCCCTGGCCCTCCCCGAACACAGTGAGCGTGCGGGTGCGCGCTCACTAAGCTCGATCCCGCAGCCGCCGTCGTATGACGGCGTTTTGCGGGAACGAACCACTTTGTCGCCGTCAATTGCCGACCAGCGGCAAGCAAGCAGTTAAAGGATAAGTTCACCTTTTGTAAAAAAAAAAAAAAAAAAAAGTGCACTTCTTTTTGCAGGTAAAAAAATGTGCATTTATTATTTTTTTTATTATGGGCATGCACAGCCTCAGCAGATCAATGCAATGCAGGGTTCTTACAGACAGTCTGTGTAAACTGTCTGCTCATACCTTGTAGGAGCAGGCAGTTACTCTAAGAAGACGACTCAATGAGCTACCTAGAGCACTCAACAGCACCCTGGTACTTCATTGAGAACTAAAAACCAACAGTTGCAAAGGCTGTCTGTTCTGTGAATGTGAAAACTACAGGTACCCTGTGAAAGAGAGGTGTGGTTGGGCAAGTGGAGCCCCGCACGTTTTTTTTTTTTTTTTTTTTTCTTCCAACTTGTGACCGTGAGTGAGGGGAAAAGATTCACTGATCTCTGTCATGGGGGGGATGCGTGGACATGTTACATCCTAAATATGGGTGTATCATGTTACGAAAGGTGAACTTAACCTTAAGCCTGCAGTACACTCAGTAGGCATGATGAGGTGATACTATGCTGTCAGTCTGCTTATGGGTGCAGGAAGATACTTGCTTATACACAAGGCTGCTGTTAAAAATATTGGGTGGCCCCCATAGCCTACCTGACAGGTGCGCCCCCCCACCCCCCAATATAAAATCAAATGTTTGCAAAAAATACACTAAAATTATAGTTCATTATTAGTTCTTTAGAGCTCATTCACTTGGGTGCTGTGGCTTGTACAGTGGCTTATTGATATGGCTGGAGCTTTATGCAGATGGCCTGTGTTGTGCTATGGGGATGCAGCAGCTGTACAAAACAGCCACAAGTCCCAATTTGACAGGCATGTGGGTTCATGTCTATGATCCTGAACATAGACAGTGTGCATTCAGTGCCACTCACCCACACCTTCACTCCTGACAAACAAGGACCTGCGGCTGTGTTTGTACAGCTGCTGCATCCCCTTAGAGTAGCGGGCAGCTCTAGCTGCATAAACAGTCCATTCATTCACACAGCCAGAGTAACTGTGTGAATGAGTCCTTAAGGTTCATTCACACATGAGGTTGGGGAGCGGTAAAACCCCATGGTTGAGCTGTAGTTTTACCACCTACCAATGGCTACCCCCTTTAACAGAGGCAGTGTACACATTCCACAGCTGTAATGCTATGTTTTGCAGCCATGACCTAAATTATACCCCAATTGAACAAGGCCTATTCAAGTGAATAGCGTTGCTTTGCAAGTACAAAGAACATGGTTGCAGAATTACAGCGGGGAGTGAGGAGGCAATATACCTTCTCGCCACCTGTTGAATGCTCTTCAGAAAGCAAAGCATGTTTGATTTGAACAAGCCCTTAATTTTGTTATTTCATTTTTAGAATTTTTATTTAGCATTTTTTTTTTTACATTCTTTTTTTAACAGCCACTTTTTTTTGGGGGGGGGGGGCTTACCAGCCCCTTTTCTGCTCTCCATCCTGCAACCATGTGCCTGCAGCAGTTGCCAGCAGGAGAGGGGGGAACCTGGCAGTGCTACAGGTGGGCACATAGGGGGGCCTAGACCGCAAGGGGGTGGACACAAAGATGCCAATCCCCTGCAGTGCAGCTGGAGGGTGAAAGGGGGGAGAAGCTGACAGTGCTTCAGGGGAATCGCAAGAAGAGCAATAAGGCAATACAGCTGTCCCTCCTACTTGTCAAGTGCCTGGGGCCCGGGCCCAGTACTGGAGGGCCAGCTGTACTGCCTTATTAACAGTCCTGCTTACACACTCTGGCTAAATAAATATGAATTATTACTTTTTCCAGTGGCTTCCAAATGGTAACCTCTGGGCCAGATGTGGCATTTTGCTTGCCTTTTATCTGTCCCTTGGGGCACTATTCCTGACACCCAACAATGGTGCCCAATTCCTCCCAGTGACACCAGCAATTCAACATAATTCCTCTTAGTGACAACAGCAATTGGACATGATTCCTCCCAGTGACACCAGCAATGGGGCACAATTCATCCCAGTGACACCAATATTGGGGCATAATTCCTCCCACTCAGATCAACAATAGGGTATAATTCCTTCCCCTGACACAAACAACGGGGCACTATTCCTCCTGCTGCAACCAACAATGGGACATATTTCCTCCCACTGATACCAATGAAGGGGCATAAATTCCTAAATCCTCCCAATGACCCGCAGTAATAGGGCATAGTTCCTTCCATTGACACCAGTGATGGGGCATCCTGCTGACCACAGGCACTGTAATTTTTTTTTATTCCCACTGACCACCAACCCTGGAGCATTGTTTACTCCCACTGACACTGGGGCATTTACTATTCCTTCTGGCCACCCCTAAAGTATGTATGGCAGTGAACTGGCCCTTTTTAGAAGGTCTGAGGACCCCTGACTTCTAGCAATATATGCATCCATGTGAAAGGGAGATGTGTTTGTACGTTTGCCAGCTCATTACTCTGTATTCTAGAACCCAGTGCTCTGTGTTGCTCTCCAAAGATTTTTTTATTTTTTTTTTAATCCAGTGTCTGAACCAAAACTTTCTGGTGCCCATTGTAGCTACTTAGACCTAAGGAGAGTAATACAGTATTTAATGGGTAGCACAGATAGTTTTGTTTCATACATTAAATCCATAGTCTTCTATGCTGTGCCCAGACTTTGGTGCTGTCTCAAATGTAGACTCTGTTGTGCTCTGCAGTTTGACATGTTGGAGATGGACCGGCTGGAGCGTCAACTAGTAAACCTCCCTCTGCTCTTTGACTCGTCCTCCTATGTTCCTGATACAGTGGATCTTACAGAAGATGCAATGGCTCGGCAGTACTGGCTCACCTGCTTCGAGGATGCTTTAGAAGGAGTGAGTATCTATCCTTGTGCCTACAGTCCCAAAGAAAAGCTTTGTATTGGTGAAACCTGTTAATAGATGAAAAGCTAGGATCCATCTACAGTGAATTACACATTAAAGGAATGGTTCATAACAGAGCGTGGATAACACGATCTGCTCTTTAGGACACCTCAGTGATTACTCCATGCTGCGCCTACATTTTACATTTCATTCCTGAAGTGCAGGGTGTAGCATGGAGCCTGTGGAGCTCTTTGGCGTGTTCTCTGCATAATGCTGTAGAATTGGGGGAGAACCCAGCCACATCTGTCAACCTTCTGTGACACAATTCCTCCTCTGGGCACATTATTTTTTGATTCTAAAAAAATGTAATGGAATTCACTTCAGACCCGCAAAGCAAAAAAGGAAAAAAAATGCATTTGTGAAGATCAATGTTCTGTTTTATAAATGTGCTAGAATATTTTTTTTTTTTTTTTTAAATCAGCGGCATAGCCATACTGCCACTTTATAAATTGGCACCTTATTCTTCATCAGTATTTAACAAGGTGTGTATGTACAGTGCCTTGAAAAAGTAAGTATTCATACCCTTGAAATTTTCCACATTTTGTCATGTTACAACCAAAATGTATTTTATTGGGATTTTATGTGATAGACCAACACAAAGTGACACATAATTGTGAAGTGGAAGGAAAATGATAAATGGTTTTCAACATTTTTTACAAATAAATATGTGAAAAGTGTGGTGTGCATTTGTATTCAGCCCCCTTGAGTCAATACTTTGTAGAACCACCTTTTGCTGCAATTACAGCTGCAAATCTTTTTGTGGATGTCTCTACAAGCTTTGCACATCTAGAAAGTGAAATTTTTGCCCATTCTTCTCTGCAAAATAGCTCAAGCTCTGTCAGATTGGATGGAGAGCGTCTGTGAACAGCAATTTCCAAGTCTTGCCACAGATTCTCAATTGGATTTAGGTCTGCACATTGACTGGGCCATTCTAACACATGAATATGCTTTGATCTAAACCATTCCATTGTAGCTCTGGCTGTATGTTTAGGGGAGTTGTCCTGCTGGAAGGTAAACCCCCACCCCAGTCTCAAGTCTTTTTCAGATTCTAAAGGCCTGTACACACGGTACAATAATTGGGCAACAACGGTTATCCAACAGCCTGTTGTCAGGTAATCCGACCGTTAGTACGCACGATGCAACAGCCAATTTCCAATTGTTGGCCAACAGAAGTTGGCTGACAGGACTAGATAACTTTTGTTGGCTAACAAGGCGTTGGCCGATTGTTGGCTCGTGTATACAGAAGTTGGCCCAACAAAAAGTTGGAAGTGCAAACATGCATGCTCGGAATCCAGGTTGTGTAAACCTGCGTCCGTAATTCACGAATCTCATTCACCTGAACTTCTTCTTTATACGCTCGTAACACGTCACTACGTTCGGCTTTGTTGGCTGATTACTTGACTACTGTCAGTACGCTAGACAAAACCGCCTGCAGCCAATTTGGACAAAAGTTGGGCATTCGGTTGTCCAACAATCTGCACGTGTGTACGAGGCTTAACAGGTTTTCTTCTAAGATTGCCCTGTATTTGGCTCTATCCATCATCTCATCAACTCTGACCAGCTTCCCTTTCCTGGCTGAAGAAAAGCATTCCCATGTTTTATGGTGGGGATGGTGTGTTTAGGGTGATGTGCAGTGTTAGTTTTCTGCCCCACATAGCGTTTTGCTTTTTTAGGCCAAAAAGTAAAATTTTGGTCTCATCTAACCAGAGCATCTTCTTCCACATGTTTGCTGTGTCCCCCACATGGCTTCTCGCAAACTGCAAATGGGACGTCTTATGGCTTCCACAGTAGCTTTCTTCTTGGCACTCTTCCATAAAGGTCAGATTTGGGGAGTGCATGACTAATAGTTGTCCTGTGGACAGATTCTCCCACCTGAGCTGTGGATCTCTGCAGCTCCTCCAGAGTTACCATGGGCCTCTTGTCTTGGCTGCTTCTGATTAATGCTCTCCTTGCCCGGCCTGTCAGTTTAGGTGGATTGCCATGTCTTGGTAGGTTTGCAGTTGTGCCATACTTTTTCCATTTTCCGATGATGGATTAAACAGAGCTGCACGATTAATGGTAATAAAATTGCGATCTCGATTCACCCCCTCCACCCCCCTCCCCTCTGCGATCTCCATCAGGTATTAGCATGATTTTCAGTGCAGTTAATGGAGTCCAACTTGCGGGGTGACTCAGCGCGACTTGAGTATAATATAAGTCAATGCAAGTCGCCTGAAGTCTCCCTAGGAGTGTTTTTCTAAAGTCAGAGTGACTTGAGTCTTGGCAGAGAGCCAAGTCAAGTTGATAAAAGTAGTAAAAAGATACTATGTTTCAAATGATCAAAGGGTTGAACTCCCGTGTATAGAAGAGTTTGGTTTAACCATTTAAAGATCTTTTCTGGCATTTGCTGCTTACAAGTAAAAATCCAGTATTTTCTGCTAGAAAATGACTTGGAACCCCCAAACATTATATATGTATATATATATATTTATTTTTTTTAGCAGAGACCCTAGAGAATAATATTTTATGTCACACGGTTTTTGCACAGCGGTCTTTCAAAAGCAATTTTTTGAGAAAAATTACACTTTCAAAAAAAAAAAAACGAAACAGTGCTCTTAGCCCAATTTTTTTGTATATGTAAGATGTTACGCTGTGAGAATCGTGATTCTTATTTTGTCCAGATTCGTGCAGCTCTAGCACTCCGTGAGATGTTCAAAGCTTGGGATATTTTTTTTATAGCCTTAACCCTGCTTTAAAGTTCTCCAAACTTTATCTCTGGCCTGCCTGGTGTGTTCCTTGGCTTTCATGATGCGGTTTGTTCACTAAGGTTCTCTAACAAACTCTGAGGGCTTCACAGAACAGTTGTATTTTATACTGAGATTAAATTGCACACAGATGTGCTCTATTTACTAATTTGGTGATGTCTAAAGGCAATTGGTTCCACTAGATTTTAGTTAGGGGTATCAGAGTAAAGTGCACACCACTTTTCACATATTTATTTGTAAAAAAAAAAAAAATGAAAACCACTTATTTTCCTTCCACTTCACAATTATGTGCCCCTTTGTGTTGGTCCATCACATAAAATCCCAATAAAATGAATTTACATTTTTGGTTGTAACATGACAACATGTGGAGCATTTCAAGGGGCGTGAATACTTTTTCAAGGCACTGTATGTATGTATATATAATATATACAGAAAAGAATCCCCCCCCCACCCCTTAAAATAAAATCACATTTTGTTGCTTTGCAGCCTGAAATGAAGACAGACCATTTTTGTTTTAACCAGCTGTATTTACTCAGTGCAACTTATAACATCCAAGTGAAAGATAGAACACCAGCATGTAAGAAAAAAATAAAATAAAATTCAAAAACCGGAGTAAACTTTCAATGTGTTTTAAGTCTGGGCTCTGACTAAGCCATGCAAGGACATTTACCTTTTTCTCCTTCAGCCACTTGCTTTGAGTGCTTTGGGTCATTGTCATGTTGGAAGGTAAACCTTCTTACCATTGACCACTTATTGGCAGAGGGCAGCAGATTTTCCTCAAGAATTTGATGGTATTTTGCCCGATCCATTTTTCTTCTATCCTGACAAGTGCTGCAGAGAAACGCCCCCATAACAGGGTATTACCACCTCCATGCTTTACTGTAGGAATGGTGTCACTTGGGCTGTATTGGATTTCCGCTAGACATATAATTTGGTGTTGAGGCCAAATAATTACATTTTTAGGCTTCTCTGACCATAACACATTTTTCCATGTGGTGTCAGAATCTTCAAGAAGCATTTTAAGGTGGTCAGATGAGACTAAAATTTAATTATTTGGCCTCAACACCAAACGGTATGTCTGGCATAAATCCAATATTTTGTGTATGGCAATCCTGACTTTTCCTTTTCAATAGCTGTAGTTTGGTGCCATCAAGTGGGGACTTTGTTTATGACATCTGCCAAAATTCTAGTAGCACATTGTGTGAAACCTGATGCATAGATAATTGTAACATACAAGACATTTATAGTGACCTGCTATAAAATAAGAAGTGAGGGGAAATCTTCCACTGTGGACATCTGTTGTGACGACATCTATCAAAGAGGGAGGGATTTACACAAATTTCCTGTTCTGTCTTGGTCAGAATGTAAATGTAAATCTCAACATTGGGACAACAGACCGCTCCTTTTGGGGTCCTATGCAGCTTGTAGAACTGATTACAGGCAGTGCAGTCAGATACTTCTATCAGCTTTAACAATATATCAATCATCTATTTAGCCATATCGTTTGGTAAGCTTTCAGCATTGGGTCCCCCCAAACAACTGCAGACACTGCACCCTGTAATGACCCCTTAGAGAGCAGGCCCATGACTCCCTTTGCTTACAAGATGTCCTCAGTTTTCCAGGTTAAACAATGCTGGGCATCATAGCATCATACCACCTGGAAGACTGAAGACATTTTGTAGTAAAAAAAAAAAGTAGTACTATGGTGGGAGAGTATCCAGGGGGGGGGGGCGGCATTGCAGCCTGGGGAAAAAATGAACACAATGTTCGGAATTAACAGTTTTACAGGAGAATACCAGAGAACGCGCCTCTAAGTGCAGAATTTCAGCAGTTTATTATCCAACACAGTTTAAAAACACTTCCAAGAAGTAGGCGTTAAAAAGGCTCATCATGGTGTCATATTCCTGGCGGGGCTACTGTAACTGTTGCTCCATCTCCCTGTGCCGACCAGAAGCTGTAGAGGTAGACTGGATCATTCAGTAAAGATGGCCGCCGTTCTTCTGGGACCACGGTGGGACACATGCTCTGTGTGTGGAACGCACGTGCCGAAAGTGACGTCAGGAAAGGGATGGTGACGTGTTTCAGAGTATGCGCACAAAGGGGTTGATTTACTTAAGCTTGAAAGTGCAAAATTTGGTGCAGCTCCACCCAGGAACCAATCAGCTTCAAGGTTTTATTGTCAAAGCTTGATTGAACAAGCTGAGGTTAGAAGCTGATTGGCTAGCATGCAAAGCTGCACCGTTTTTTGCACTCTCCAGCTTTAGTAAATCAACCCCAAAGTGTCTTCAAAGCCCTGTGCACATGCTCCAAAACATGTCACCATCCCTTTCCTGATGTCGCTTCCGGTGTATGTGTTCCACTATGGTCGAGAAGAGTGGCGACCATCTTTACTGAATGATCCAATCTACCCCTACAGCTGCTGGTCGGCACAGGGAGATGGAGCAACAGTGACGGAGCCCCGCCAGGAATATTCCACCATGATGAGCCTTTTTTAAGGCCTACTTCTTTTTAAGTGTTTTTAAACTGTGTTGGATAATAAACTACTGAAATTCTGCACTTGGAGGAACCTTCCCTGTTCTTCTCCTTTTCTGCTAGAGTTGCTTGTACTCCTGGAAAAGCTGCCCTAGTGCCATCTCCAGCTTTGTTTATACTCCTTGGCCTGGGACTTTATCCATACAACACAGACCCAATAGGCATAAGTGCCTGATTTCCTTTTCTCTAATTAACAATTTTACAGGTTGTGGTATATATAAAAAAACAGTTGGCTGAAGTGTATTTTTTTTTTTTAACTGCATGACCAGCGAAAGGAAACCTGCAAATGAACACCTTTCTTACACCTTCTTTTATTAATAAGGTTGCTAAACGTGCTGTTGCCAGTCAGCTGGATGCCAAGGATGCAGTGGAGCGAGCAGAAAAGTTCCAGCAGAAGTACTGGAACAAATTACAGACTCTCAGGCACCAGCCCTTGTGAGTATGTTGATGTTGGTGCTTCTAGAAGTTATAGATTGATTGCGTGTGTATAAGATCACAAGAGCTGTACTGGTAACTTTATAGAGCCAGAACACAGAAACCTGGGCAAAAGCATCTGAGGATCTCATTTATAAACCATATGTACTGCATATGTCCTTCCTGTGATACTCGCTCATACTCATGGATGACTGTATTAAAAGAAAAAAAAAAGCCTGCGAGAAGTTCCAATCCTTTACGATCCTTTAGTCACGGTCGCCCTTCACCCTGTCATTGGACCGATGTCTTGCCAATAAGGAAATTTGGAGAAGAAAAGACTTCTGTCCTTATTGGCATGCTTGTTTCAGTAGTTCAAAGTTTTTGAAATCTGTAGGATCTATATGAATGCCAGGCACTTAGCATTTTCAGGAGGAGAGGACGGCCTTTCTATTTCTCATTACTGTTTTTCTTAATGCCCCAAGACCTTGCGGGCAGATTTTTTTTTTCCCCCTGAATAGTGCAATGTGATGGCATGTTCCCTACTAACATAAAGAAAGTGTGAATTATAATAAGGGGACCAGTAGTCCAGCACACTGACAGAACACTGCATTTGGTATAGAAAATGCTTCTTTCAATACGTTGTTCCTTCCTCATAGAACATTTATGAAATCTTTTCCAGTGCTTATGGATCGCTGACAGTTCGCAGTTTACTAGACACTCGGGAGCATTGTTTAAATGAATTCAATTTTCCAGACCCATACTCAAAGGTGAGCCCCAATTTCTGCATGTATACAGTTCTCCATGTCAGCCAGATTCTCTGCACGTAGTGATATAGAGGTAAGTTGCACTCTTATGGATCACAATAGTATCTGGTTGTCTGACTTGTTACTGATCTAATGTACAGTACATAATCCAGTGTAAAGTTGCATTGAACCATGGTCCTCACTTTAATTTCAGAAAGGAATTAAGAGCTGGGTATAGCCCATTCATTTTGTAGTTTTTGTATTTTATTCATGTCCACTCTGGTGTTAGAGTGCAGACTGCTGCAGATGTAGTCTTGGCTCAGGACATTCTTGATCTGACCAGCTGTGTTCCTATGTATGACTTACAGTGGATATAAAAAGTCTACAAACCCCTGTTAAAATGTCAGGTTTCTGTGATGTAAAAAAAATCAGACAAAGATGAAGCATTTTTAAGAACTTTTTCCACCTTTTAATGTGATCTATAAACTATACAACTCAGTTGAACAACAAACTGAAATATTTTAGGTGGAGGGAAGTAAAAATAAAATACAGTTGCATAAGTATGAACACCCTTAAGCTAATACTTTGATGACGCAACTTTTGATGTTATTACAACACTCAGTCTTTTTGGGTATGAGTCTATCAGCATGGCCCATCTTGACTTGGCAATATTTGCCCACTCTTTGCAAAAACACTCCAACTCTGTCAGATTGTGAGGGCATCTCCTGTGCACATCCCTCTTCAGATCACCCCATAGATTTTCAATGGGATTCAGGTCTAGGCTCTGGCTGGGCCATTCCAAAACTTGAATCTTCTTCTGGTTAAGCCATTCCTTTGTTGATCTGGATGTATGCTTTGGGTCATTGTCATGCTGAAAGATGAAGTTCTTCTTCATGATCAGCTTTCTAGCAGAAGCCTGAAGGTTTTGTGCCAATATTGACTGGTATTCAGAACTGTTCATAATTCCCTCTACCTTGGCGAAGGCCCCTGTTCCAGCTGAAGAAAAACAGGCCCAAAACATGATGCTGCCACCACCATGCTTCATTGTGGCTATGGTATTCTTTTGATGATGTGCAGTGTTTTTGCGCCAAACATATCTTTTGGAATTATGGCCAAAAAGTTCAACCTTGGTTTCATCAGACCAGAACACATTTTCCACATGCTTTTGGGAGACTTCAGATGTGTGTTTGTAAAATTTAGCCCCAGCTTGGATGATGTTCTTCGTAAGAAATGGCTTCCGTCTTGCCACTCTACCCCACAGCCCAGACATATGAAGAATATGGGAGATTGTTGTCGCATGTACAGCACGGCCAGTACTTGCCAGATATTCCTGCAGCTCCTTTAGGCTGGGTTCAAACCATTGTGAATTGGATGCAGTCATTCGCAATAGCAGGAGATTTTGACTGGCTCTCTATGGAGCCGGTTCACATACCTCCTCATCGGGTCCGGCACAATTTTCACAAAAATGATGTCCATGTTAGGCCCAAATTCAGCCCAAAATTCGGGCTGAAATTGGTTCTGCAAATGGTGAACCAGGATGCCCAAGACCCCTTCTGTGAGCCGCATGCGGCTCATATGTGAACCCAGCCTCAATATTGCTGTAGGCCTCTTGGCAGCCTCCCTGAGCAGTTTTCTTCTTGACTTTTCATCAATTTTGGAGGGATGTCCAGTTCTTGGTAATGTCACTGTTGTGCCATATTTTCTCCACTTGATGATGACTGTCTTTACTGCGTTCCTTGGTATATCTAATGCCTTGGGAATTCTTTTGTACCCTTCTCCTGGCTGATGCCTATTAACAATGTCTCTGTGGACCATGGCTTTTGCTGTAGGATGCGTCTAAGAAAATGTCAGGAAAGACCTACTAGAACAGCTGAACTTTATTTGGGGTTAATCAGAGGCACTTTAAATGATGGCAGGTGTGCACTGACTCCTATTTAACATGAATTTGAATGTGATTACTTAATTCTGAAGACAGCTACATCCCACGTTATAAGAGGGTGTGCACACTTATGCAATCACATTATTTTATTTTTTTATTTTTACCACCTTACCATCAATTGAGTTGTACAATTTATAGATCACATTAAAGGTGAAAAAAGTTCTTAAATTATTTATCTGGCACAGAAGCCTGACGCTTTGTACAGAACACCAAGAGGATACAGGCCTACTCAGATGCAGTGTGAGAGCCCCGCTAAATCTGACCACGAGAGATCATGGAAAAATTGTAAAAACTATAGATGGGGCAAAATGAATAAACTGTTTTTGTTTTCCACCATTTTTTGGTTTTACTGAATGACATTATCAGAAAAATAAAGAAGGGAAAAAAAAGTCTTCTCACTGTAGCAGGGTTGAAACCCTTGTAGTTTTTGGTTGTGTAATATTAGAGGCAGTTTATTTTTGTGTCTTGAGATTTGTGATCATATGTATTTGACTATAACTGCTTTTGCACCTGTATAGTTGCAGAAACATTGCAAGCCAGTGATGCAGGCGTACAGATTTGTGCGTCATTCAAGTAGCAAATTAACATTTAGTTAGTTGTAGCTACCAGATCTGGGTAACAGCCTGTATTGGTGCCCATTCACACAGGGGCGACTTGCGCTCTGACTTGAGTCTCCCCAAGTCGTTTGACATCTGAAATCCCATTGAAATGAATGGGAGCCATCTTAATGTACACTACTGAAGTTGGAGCGACTTCAGAAAAGGTTCCTGCATGACTTCTATCTGACTTGTGCCCATAGAATGAATAGAAGCTGCCTCCAAGTCGGATCCCCCATCTAAATGGAAGCGACTTTACAGTGAAAAGAAAATAATTTATCCAGGGCAACCCCCTCCTTCCCTTCTCTGATTGGCCACAGGCAAAGTCGCCTGGCATGACGTTGCGTTGCAAGTCACGCTGAAATCGCTTAGCAAAGTCGCGCTGAAGTCGGGTCGCCCCTGTGTGAATGCAGCTTGATACTTCACACCTCAGTGTATAAAGAGTCACGTGTGTTCATTTAAATATCATGTTCGCAACATTTCAGGATCCTGATGGCTGTGAATATGTAATGATGTCATTGGCATAAATTCTCTTGCATGCAACCGGTATTGTCAGTGTACCTGACAAGCTCCTGTGCCTTTTCACAAAATGGTAATGGAGTTCATATAAAAATCACACTTCTAATAAATATATTGCAAGATTTAATTTCTAAGTCATAAATTCTTGTCGTGAGTCTTGCATATGTAATTAACTGAATGTTCTTTTACTGTGATCTAAACATCATGACTACCCTGTCAGGTATATTAAAATTGCCACAAAGTATATCAAACAAAGTAAATCCTTACCTTTACCATCTCCCACTCCACCAAATTGTTTAACCACTTCAGCCCCGGAAGGTTTTACCCCCTTCCTAACCAGGCCTTTTTTTGCAATACGGCACTGCGTTGCTTTAACTGACAATTGCGTGGCCGTGCGACGTGCTCAAACAAAATTGACATCCCTTTCCCACAAATAGAGCTTTCTTTTGGTGGTATTTGATCACCTCTGCATTTATTTTTTGCGCTATAAACAAAAAAAAAGTGACAATTTTGAACAAAAAAAAAAATGTGTTTTTTTTTTCCTTTTTTATTATTTATTAATCAGTTTAGGCCTATATGTATTCTTCTACATATTTTTGTTAAAATCGCAATAGGCGTATATTGATTGGTTTGCGCAAAAGTTATCGTGTCTACAAACTATGGGATAGATTTATGGACTTTTATTTATTTATTTTTTTTATATATGGTTTTTACTGTTAATGGCGGCAAACTGCTATTTTTAATTTTTTTTTTATTTTTTTGCGGGACTGCAACATTGCGGCGGACAAATCTGACCCCAAATGACACTATTTGATGACCAATGACATTATTACATTGATCAGTGCTATAAAAATGCAGGAATCGTCCACTGAAGGCTTCTGCAGAAACACTACACTTCGGTGGATGATGAGAAAAGATTGGTCACGCAAAAATGTTCTAGACTACATTGCTCTTTGCTAGTGGTGCAAATGTCCATCGTGAATGTATAGTATATAATATAATAAATACATTATACGTCTAAAATATCTGGTAATTGTATAGTGTCAAATCAATGATGCTTATTTTGGACAATCAATATCATCGAGTGTTCAGTGCTTTTAATTCAAATTATGCAAAATGCCACTATGCACCTGTAGGTAGCATCACCCAAGGTATAAATGATATAAAAATATGGTCAGTATACCTTTACTGAGTATTCTTCATGGATTAGATAACAGACCTGAGGTTTTTACATGCATGTTGCTCCATTGTATATCTTTCGAATTCAAGAGAAATGTCCAATCAATGGCTTAAGGTAGAGAGGGTTGAAGGACTGTGGTATGTAAGTAGCAATCACTGGTTCCCCCTTTAGATAATAATTCGCAATCTATTCCAAGTAGGGTTGTCCCGATACCACTTTTTTAAGACCGAGTACAAGTACTGATACTTTTTTTTCAAGTACTCGCCGATACCGATTACTGATACTTTTTTTTTAATTAGTGGTACTAATATGCAGCACTGATGGGCAATGATAGGTTGTGCTGATGAGGCGTGGACTGTCAGTAGTTTTTAATTTTAATTTTTTGTTCACAATTTTATTTTTTACAATTCATTTTTTTATTATTTTTTACAATGCTCTCTTTTTTTTTGGGGGGGGGGGGGGGTGGACGATGCCATTGTTTTTTATTTTACCCCCAACATCTCCCATTTGAGACAGGGAGAAAGGTGCTGAGGATAGAGATTCCCCAGTCCCTTCCTCAGCAGCCTCAGCTGCACTGAAGGTGAATGAAGAGGAGTCAGAAAAGGAAAGAGCCGGTAAATGACAGATTTACCGGCTCTTTCCTCCACTCTCCATCCTGAACAATGCCAGGACAAAGGGAGAACCAGAGGACAGAGGGGATCGGAGGGGAGGGGGGGGACCGGAGGAGGACAGATCGGGACCGAAGGGGGTGGGGGCCGAGGAGGACAGATCGGGACCAGAGGGGGGGTGGAGGAGGGCAGATTGGGACCGGAGAGGGCTGGAGAAGTACTCAGAGGTGGACACGGGAACCGGAGGAGGGGGCCCAGAGTAGCACAGAGGAGGAGGATACAGGGACACTCTCCCTGTGCGGCTTTCAATAAAGCAGCTGAATGCCGCGGAGGGGATATCACTGATTGTAATTTCTCTTCCGTTCACTGACAGACGCAGCCTTCTTATGACACATGGGGTTATGCTCATCCTACTAGGAGTAGACTAGGCAAAACAAACAAAAGCATAGGTTGGCCCCTCCCAGGGGGCCGTCCTCACCTTAGCATATAATCCCCCTGCCCTGTACAGCACATCAGTTTTTATTTGCCTAGTGCAAGGAGTAGACCTGGTTCCCTATGGGATCTGCGGTCTCCTGAAGATTCGTCTGATGAAGACTGCTATCAAGAAGCTGGCTGGTGTTATAGAGGATATCTCGAATCCAAAACTTTCCCCAGTCTGGCCGACACTATGCGAGCTACCCTTAGGGGGGCCCACCGCATAGCGCCCGCTCCGTGCGGGCGGCCAGTGGCTAAAACCCACTAGAGCCCAGTGACTGGTACACCTGTCCAGTGGCCTGGCCAGCAGCATGACTCCTTTTGGGGAGGTAGGTCTGCTCTGGTGGCTAACCACTGCGCCCGTCGGATTGGTGAGTGGACTCCTCTTCCGCCTTAAGGGCATGGAGAGTGGGCACTTGGGCAGCTCCGGTGGTAGCCGGCCAGTGTGGGTCCGTTAGAGGGACATACTGGGTGGTACCCCTTTGAGGATTACCCCCCCTCCCCCCCGACCCCCCCCCACCCGTAGTACCGCACCTTGCACGGACCGTTCAACTTTGCACCAACCGTCCGGAGCGCTGTGTTAGGCGGGTCTCCGCCATTTGAATGTGGAGCACCGCTCGTTCGTGGCCGACCGCGCGTGTGTTAATGGCAGCGTCCATTGTTTGATAACCATGCGGTTTCCAGGCTGCTCTCTGGCGGCCCCCAGTGGTCATTTGAGAGAAGTTCAGTCCTTTTACAGGAAGTGTTTAAAACGGAAGTGAGCTTCCGGTTTGCGCTTGGACAACGTGGCTGACACACAGTAACAAGCTCCTGGAGTGCAGTAGTTTGTGGGCATTGCTCTTCTGGTCGGAGTGCTGAGGCATCAAAACAGCAAGTATAGCTGGTTCTCCCTGGGTGCTGGTAGCGGTGGGTGCAATCCTCCCGGGTTTCCCTGGCTGATTGGTGGGGTAGAGGTGGTGGTTACACAGTGGGGGTGCCGGAAGGCTGGGATGTAAGAGGCCAGCAATACTATGGCAGGGGTACCTGCAGATCTACAGTCCACCCCAGGAACATTAGTGTCCTTGGAACAGCTGAGGGCAGTGTTTGGGGAGTTCTTTCCCCGGGCAGGGGTGCCCGTTCCGAGGGGCCCCCAGAAACGCCCACCCCCCCTCTTTCCTCAGGGGAGGATTCGGATCTAGAGAGCACCCCAATGGTCACACCTGTGGATCTTTCCGAGGGTGAGCTGCCCTCAGAGGGCGAAGAGGATCAGGAGGCTCCTTTTTCGCGTGATAAAGCGATAGTGGAAGTGCTGATCAATGATATCCGCGACTCCATGCGGCTTGACCAAGCAGGGGAGTCGCATGAGTCTGCATATGTTTGTGGACCGCTTAAACCCCCTAGGTCCCCTAGGTCTTACCCTTTTGATCAGGTGTTTGAACAGGCGGTGTTCAAGGAATGGCGGAGGCCACCAAATTCCTTTGCTTTGCCTAAAACCTTTGCTGTTCGCTACCCCTTTGAGGAAAGCTTCACTAAGAGATGGGCTTCCCCGGTGGTGGACCCTGCTCGTGTAAATAAAGCAACGACCATTCCTTTGCAGGGGTCTCCATCCTTTTGGGAGGCGGCCGATTGCCGCACAGAGGCAGTGTCTAAAGCACTATTCTTGTTGGCTGGGTCAGCCATGCGGCCAGCGCTAGCAGCTGCGATGGCGGCACAGTCTCTTCGTGAGCACGCTGCTGCACTGCACACTGGTTTGTCTAGTGAAGGTGCACAGGCTGAAGTACAGCAGGCACAACATTTGGAAGAAGGTCTCTGCTACATATGCCATGCTGCTTTGGACCTTCTTCCCATATTGTCAAAAATGTCTGTTTTTTCAATTGTTATCAGACGGGTGCTGTGGCTCCGCTCTTGGTCGGGCGACCAGGCTTCAAAGAAAGCTCTGGCAGATCTTCCCTTTCAGGGAGAACGTCTGTTTGGCCCACAGTTAGATGAAATCATTAAGGATTTCATGGGAGGGAAGAGTACTTTCCTTCCAGAGCCAAAGCGGTGAGATTTTCGCCGCAGGCAGGGCCCTGTCTCTTCAGGTCAGAAGAAGTTTTTTCGGGCACCCGGCTCAGCGGGTAAGGGCTTCAAAGCTGGGAAGGCTTTCGCGGGGCACAGTAAAAGGCCCTGGCAGCATAAGTCCGAAAAAGCAAAGGATAAATTTACCTCCGCATGATGGGTTGCCCCCACCCGCCTCACGGGTGGGGGGCCGGTTTACTGGGGTTTGCAGACAGATGGGCTGCCCGCATCACCGATCGGTGGGTACTGGAGGTGGTGTCCTTCGGGTACAGGATAGAATTCAGCTCTCTGCCCCCAGAAAGGTTCTTCCCCCTCAAACTTGAGGCTCCCTCAGGAGCGTCGGGAGGCGCTTCTAGGCGCCGTTCGGGCACTCGCCGAACAGGGGGTGATCGTACCGGTACCCACGGTGGAAAGATTTCACGGATTTTACTCAAACCTTTTTTGTGGTGCCCAAAAAAGGGCGGGGTCAGACCAGTTCTGGACCTGAAGGCGTTAAACCGCTTCGTAAAGACGAAGAGTTTCAGGATGGAGTCCATCCGCTCGGTTGTGGCTCCCCTGCACCAAGGGGAATTCTTGGCGTCCTTAGATATCAGGGATGCGTATCTCCAGGTTTCGGTCTGTCTCAGTCATCAGCGTTTTCTGCGTTTCGCAGTGGGGGACCTGCATTACCAGTGTGTGGCACTTCCCTTCGGGCTGGCCTCGTCTCCCCGGGTGTTCACCAAGGTGGTGGCCCCGATGCTGGCATTGCTGAGACAGAGAGGTATCGCGGTTGTAGCGTACCTCAACGATTTACTCCTGAGAGCAGTGTCTGCTACAGCTCTGGAGGAGAACATGACAATCACGGTGTCCACGTTAGAGGAGTTCGGTTGGCTGATCAACCTGCAGAAGTCATTAACTCCGTCTTGCCGACTGGAGTACCTGGGTCTGATTCTGGACAGGCAAGGGTTTTCTAACACCGAGCAAGCTCCTGACACTTCAGGCAGCAGTGCGAACCCTGTTATCACGCCAGTGGTTCTCCTTACGGTTCTGTATGCGAGTGCTGGGGCTCATGGTGTCGCCTTTCGAAGCGGTACCTTACGCCCAGAGTCACACTCGGCTCCTGCAGAAGGCAATTTTTGTCGCAGTGGGACAAATCTCCCCTATCCCTAGACAGGCTGATCAGGTTGGATCATCAGTCCCGAGGATCCTTGATCTGGTGGATTCGGGCTCCGGCCCTAAAATTGGGGAAGGGTTTCCCCCCCCTCAATTGGTCGATCGTAACGACGGATGCCAGCCTATTGGGCTGGGGAGGCATCCTGGGTCAGTCCTCTGCCCAGGGTCATTGGTCAGTACGGGAAGCGTGTCTTCCGATAAATGTACTGGAGCTGAGAGCGATCAGACTTTGCCTGTCCCGTTGGTCAGAAAGGCTGCGAGGCCTCCCTGTCCAGGTTCGGTCGGACAATGCCACGGCTGTGGCATATGTGAACCATCAGGGCGGAACAAGAAGCTCGGCAGCAGCCGCGGAGGCGGCTCTGATGCTTCGGTGGGCAGAACTTCAGGTGCCAGCTCTCTCTGCAATCTACATCCCAGGCATGGAAAATTGGCAGGCGGACTTTCTCAGCCGCCAGACTCTGGATCAAGGGGAATGGTCCCTACATCCAGATTTGCCTCAAGTGGGGCACACGAGAGGTGGACCTTATGGCCTCCAGGTACAATCACAAGGTACAGACCTTTTGTGTGCAGAACAAGAGATCCATTGGCGGTCACCTCGGACGCACTGGTAGCGCCCTGGGGTCGGTATCGGCTACTGTACATCTTTCCTCCTCTAAAGATTCTACCGCGGGTTGTACGCAGGATAGAAGTAGAGGGAATCCCGACAATCCTGGTAGCTCCGGATTGGCCTCGGCGTCCTTGGTATGCCGACGTAGTGCGGATGGTGGCAGATGTTCCGTGGCGTCTTCCACTTTGCGAAGACCTACTGTCTCCGGGGCCCATCTTGCACCCTGCTTTACCCTCGCTGGCTTTGACGGCTTGGCTATTGAGTCCCAGGTGTTGAGGGATAGGGGTGTCTCTGACTCCGTGATCCCTACTATGATCAAGGCACGTAAGAGTACCTCACGTAGGATTTATCATATGACCTGGAAATCCTATATTACCTGGTGTGAGGCAGGGGGTTGGAACCCCCGCTCGTATTTGGTGTCCAGAGTACTGTCGTTTTTGCAGCAAGGACTGGACAAGAACCTGGCGTTGCGTACGCTTAAGGGGCAGATTTCGGCCCTGGCGGTTCTTTTTCAATGACCCTTGGCGTCTCATTCATTGATCCGTACATTTGTACAGGGGGTACGTCATGTGGCTCCTCTGATACGGTCGCCACTGGCGCCGTGGGATTTGAATCTGGTGCTTTCTGTGCTGCAGAAGCCACCATATGAAAAGATTAGGGACATTCCCTTACGACTGTTGTCGCAGAAAGTGGCCTTTCTGGTGGCTATCACATCCGCCGGACGGGTTTCTGAGTTGGCAGCATTATCCTGCAAGTTACCTTACTTGGTCCTCCATAAGGACAAGGCAGTTTTGCGACCTTCCCCTTAGTTTCTTCCGAAGGTGGTTTCTTCCTTTCATTTAAATGAGGATATTGTTCTTGTCTCATTGTGCCCGCACCCGTCGCATCCCAAAGAAATCGAACTGCATTCTTTGGATGTGGTGAGGGCTTTGCGGGTGTATTTGAGTTCTACAGCTTCCTTTCGGAAGTCTGATTCTTTATTTTTGCTGACGGAAGGGTCGCGCAAAGGCATGGCGGCCTCGTCAGCTACCGTGTCTCGTTGGATACGGCTTTTTTCTGTTTGGTACAGTTGTTATAGTTTGCCCATCCCTCTTGATTGGCACAGCTTTGGGGCGTCCCCATGTGTCATAAGAAGGCTGCGTCTGTCAGTGAACGGAAGACAAAAAGGGATTTTTTTGTATAACTTACCGTAAAATCCTTTTCTCTGAGTTCACTGACAGACGCAGCACCCACCCCTCTGCGTTGGTTTTGTACGGCTTGTTACGAACTGATGTGCTGTACAGGGCAGGGGGATTATATGCTAAGGTGAGGACGGCCCCCTGGGAGGGGCCAACCTATGCTTTTGTTTGTTTTGCCTAGTCTACTCCTAGTAGGATGAGCATAACCCCATGTGTCATAAGAAGGCTGCGTCTGTCAGTGAAAGAGAAGGATTTTATGGTAAGTTATACAAAAAATCCCTTTTTCCCCCACCGCTGCACCGATCATCCCTGAGTGTCCCTGTATCCTCCCTTCTGTGTCCTCCTCTGTGCTACTAAGCCGCCCCCCCCCCCCC
>BLSH010438581.1:415702-425720 GCA_018402905.1 Glandirana rugosa | reverse complement strand
CCCCCCGCTGTGTCCTCCTCTGTGCTACTAAGCCCCCCTCCTCCAGTCATCCTAGAGTGTCCAAGTATCAGATGAGGCATCGGGAGCATTTGCACGAGTACTCATGCAAATGCTCGGTATCCGTACCGATACTAGTATCAGTATCAGGACAACCCTAATTCCAAGGGTCTTTTAACTGTTTGTTTACTGTCCTTCAAACTCTAGGAGGGCCAGACTGAGGCATTGGGAGTAGAAAAGGTCCCGATGTTGGTGCGAAAAAAGAATGCTCCATTTGTTTCAGTAGAACAATTGGGCCCCGTTGGTGTCATTGGGAGCAATTGGGCCACATTGTTGGTGTCATTGGGAGCAATTGGGCCCCATTGTTGGTGTCATTGGGAGCAATTGGGCCCCGTTGTCAATGTCCGTGGGGGGGAATTTGGGCCCCACCATTGTTGGTGTCTGTGGATGAAATAGTGCTCCAAGGGCTGGTTAAAAGCAAGCAAAGGGCTGTTTCTGGTTCCTGGGCCTCAGTTTGGAGACCACTGATTTATACTCTTGTGCTTCTGCTGTGAGTGCTGCCAAAAGACATGAGTGAAGATAACAGGATATTGGCAGCCTTTCCTATGACGGTTTCCCTTTTCATTGTGTAGACATCTGTTCCAATTTACTCAATGTACAATACGTGATGTCTGGTAAATCATAGAGTGCTATAGAATATAATTACATTCACTATGTGCCATTTTAGTGTACTTTGTTTAGCACCCCCCTGTAACTGTTGTTCATATCAGCATGCTGGTAACAGTGACTTGTTGGTCCAATAGAGGCCATCAGCGTAAGAGGAGAATGTCCGGAAGGGGGTCTTGGAACGAGCGATCCAAGCCTGGGTAAGATCTTCTTCCTTTTGTAAAATCCAGTCTCTCATGTTTTTCTTCCAGGTAAAGCAGAAAGAGAATGACATAGCGTTAAAATGTTATCAGAAAGTTATCAGATCTTTGGATGCATTGGGCTGGGAGGACAAACAGTTTGCTCTGGTGAAAGGACTGTTAGCAGGCAATGTCTTTGACTGGGGAGCAAAAGCAGTCTCTGAGTAGGTGTTCCATGTCTTACAACCACCATGTTTTATGTAGCTAATCTCCGCTGTCTAGTCTTGCAGTGCAGTGTTACCCTGAAATATGTAGATATTCACATGCCAGGATGCTTGCTGCTATTTTAGTTATTGAACCCCGTTTTACCTTTCCCTTAGCATTGACCTTAAAATGTACCCGTTCTCCAGTAGTAAGCATAAATATGTAAAGGAGGGTAGGGGATGTAGGTAGTGTTCTTGGTTCTTCCAGTAATGAAGGTTTTGGCTTATTATGTAAATGGAATTTTAACATGACCCTTTACAGACTACCTTTTTGAGAGAAACATTGCCTGGTTTCCATGCTGATTTTCATTCTTCAGTACCAACTCAACAGAATGCAGAGCTAGTTTGCAGATGGTTTTAGTCTGGTCTTTGACTTTCTCAATCTTAATACTCAGAGGATTTTAAAGCCAATAAGTTGGCATCATAACCAGGCAATTAGGGGCCAATAATGGGAGGCCTTCATATTTCTCTCAGGAAAGGTATTACTTTACCAACTATGATGCTTTTTCCAGGGACTTGGAGGTTCCTCTGTGTGCTTAAGCAGCATAGATCTGGTAATCTGATGTATAGTTGGTGACCCCAGGAACTGTTTGAGCTTAGCCATTCCCTGCCTGCCTCATTTTTGGCTTATAGGTGTGTTGGGCAGCCTCATTAGTCAGTAAAGAGTTGTAGATTTAACATAAGTTCAGGAATTCACAAATTTGTGTAGAACCGTGGTCTTCAAATTGCTGCCTTTATTTGGTCCTTGGGGCACTATTCCTTCCACTGATAGGAGACACTATTTTGCCAACTGACATCAACAATGGGGCAACATTTCTCCCACTGATACCAAAAATGGGGCACTATTCCTCCCAATGATGGGGCACTATTACTTCCTTTAATACCAAATGTGGGGATGTTTACCCCCACTGATGCCAGGAAAATTTCCACTATGGCTGGTCACAGTTTGCCCCCCTAAAGTCTGAAAGATTATAAACCAGCCCTTTGTTTAGAATGTTTGGAGACCCCCTGGTTTAGAAGATCAGCAGGCTTTAGGGCTACTATAGTTCTGCAACAGGTGTGTGCCTGAAGATGCATTCTTGCCATTAGTGGAGTGCTTTTAGCTTTTTGAAGTGATCAGAGTCACTTTAGGGTGTGTGTACCTCCATTTCTACTACTAGAGTCTCCTTCCGTTTGTACCATTGCCAGACTGGAAGAGTTAGGTGTGACCCTGTACCATTACCAATACTCAGAAAAGAGGAACGAAAAAGAAAATGATTTGCTATCTGGTTATAGCAGTGGCCTCTTAAGCCTCGTACACACGGTTCGACGATCGCATACAACAGGTCGTACTCACGACCGTTGTATGCGATATCGATCGTTCGTATGCGCGATTTGAACAGTCGAACATACGACGGTCGTACAAGGGAGTTGTATGAGCAGACTAGAAAACGTGGTCGTACCAACAAGCTCTCATACGACCGTTGTATCGTGTGTACAGAGCAGTTGGTACAACAAAGTTGTATTGTGCAAAACACGCATGCCCAAAGTCAGGAATGGCTGGATGCTAATTACATGCACCTGAACGTTCTTTCCCCGGAACGTACGATCGTGTAGTGCAGTCAGTATGCTGCATACAACAGCCAACATACGATTCGACGCGATCGTACGTGCGATCGTCGAACCGTGTGTACGGGGCATTAGTCTGCAGTTCAGCTTTGGCAACCATCCGCCAACCGTCTGGAACACCCATTGTATAGTGCAAAGATACAAGGATGTATATTACTGATATATGAAGCTTGGCTGGACATAATCCTTAGAAAATGTGCCTAAACCTTCATAGCTGGAAAAGCAAGGGCATCTTCTCATTCTACCTTTCATTTGCAACATATTGTGTAAAACTGCTGCATGTATTCTGTGTGGGTGTTTGTTATATCTCCTATTGCATGATAAAGTACAAAATATTTTGTGTGAATTGCTTTATTGAACATTATGTAAAAGTTACATGAGTCATAGGTACGTGATTGGGGACATGACCTATATATTAAGCAGGTACACTGATCAGCATTAACTTTTTTGGCAACCCACCTAGTATTGGGTAGTTCCTCCTTTTGCCATCAAAACAACCCTGATGCCACTTGACCCCCTGAAGGTATGCTGTGGTATCTGGCATCAAACCGTCAGTAGCAAATCCTTGAATTCCTGTAAGTTACAAGTTGGGGCCTCCATAGATTGGATTTTTTTTCCCAGCACATCCCACAGATCCCCGCATCGATTAAAGCAGAGTTCCACCCAAAAGTGGAACTTCTGCTTTAAGTACTCCTTACCCCCTGACATACCACATTTGGCAAGTCATTTTTTTGGGGGAGGAGCAGTTACCTAGTTTTGACAGGTAACCAGGTTCCACTTCCGCTCCTGGCGCCGCAGCCCCAAGCGGAAGTTATCCCCCCCCCCCCCCCCCCTCCCTTTGTGCAATTTTCTGGGACACGTCAGAGGTCCCAGAAGATTGCCCGGCTATTCAGAACATGCAGCACGACTCGTGCATGTGTAGTGCGCACGCGGTTGTGAAGCCGCAAGCTGTCACAGCTGGGTACCCACATTTACAGTACTGGCGCCGTGGAGAGGAGCGAGGCCTCAGGCGGCCACATCGCTGGGCCATGGGACAGGTGAGTGTCTGTTTATTAAAAGTCAACAGCTATACTTTTTGTAGCTGATGACTTTTAGGCCCCTTTCACACAGGCTTATCCCTTTGCGGAGTCAGCTCTGCTCAGCAGGGATCGATCCGCTAATCCCCGCTGAGCAGACGGATGACAGATCCGCCTCCGCTCACTGTGCAGATACAGATCTGTCAGAGGCCCACTTTTCGCTATGGAGATCGGACGGAAACTGATCCGCCTGTCAGTTTTCATCCAATCTGATTCTCCAGATGGATAGAAAAGAGGGTTTCCATCCGTCTGGATTTCCCAGACAGGATCGGATCGGAGATCGACGGATGTCAGTGGATATGTCTCCACTGACATCCGCCGCTCCATAGGGCTGCATGGAGCATCCGATCAGGTCCGTCTGAAAAACAGACAGGCAGACCTGAACACAATGCCCATGTGAAAGGGGCCTTAAATTGGTGGAACTCCAGCTTTTTAAGCTCTGGCGAATTTGGAGGCGAAGTCAACACCTCAAACTCCTTGTTGAATTACTCAAATCATTCTTGAACCATTTTTGCAGTGTGGCAGGGTGCATTATCCTGCTAAAAGGGGCCACTGCCATGGGGGAATACTGGTTTTCATGAAGGGGTGTATTTTGGTCAGCAACAATGTTTAGGTAGGTGGTACATGTCAAGAAACATTCATATGAATGGCAGGACCTAAGGTTTCCAGCAAACATTACTCAAAGCATCACGCTGCCTCTGCCAGCTTGCTTTCTTCCCATACTGCATCTTGGTGCCATCTCTTCCCCAAGTAGTGACACAATGTTTACTTGCTGTCTAATATAACCCACCAACTTTCAGATGCCATTGTAACGAGATAATCTATGATGTTCACTTTATCTGTCAGTGGTCATAAAGTTATGGATTATCGGTGTGAGCTACCAGTGGAGTGGAGGTGAAGCATTAGCCAATCCTTAATTCGATTGAAGTCTGTGAAGACCCACCTCCTCTCTCCTTCTTGGTTCAGTGGTGTTGTGCAAGGTTCTAACTGATGATTCTCCGCACAGGCAGCTATGGCTCAGATCCTGGCAAGATTGTAGTGTTTCTGAGATGGATCCTTGCAGGCACAAACTTCGAAATCTAAAAAAAGCTCTTGCAACACCTTTATGCTGGATTTACACTGTTCCCGTGTGCATGCAGCAGGCATAATAATGTACATGTGTAGCTGTGAATGGGCCCATAGTTTCCCTTTCTTTCCCACTAATCTGCAGCACATAGACATGGAGCCGTCACATAGGAAATAATGGGACGTTTGCTTGACATGCAGCATAGTGCAAGGGGTTTGCTGCACCATAGTGGACAATTATAATGAGGCCCAGTCAAAACTATTTGTTGTTTTTGGAAAATGTGGGTAATGTTTAGATCATCTTGGGTTTTTAATCCTGTTCCACTGCTCCCCAAAGAGGACAGATTTTTTTTTTTTTTTTTAGTTAGTGAAGAAATGGTTTGTACCTTTTGTATACAAGATCCTTCTTGTTCTCTGTGGCTTCCTGTCATTGTAACCTCCCATTTCTTTTACTCCCCATTCTTCTCATGTGGCCATTTTCACTAAGGGCATATGAATCCATCTCCTTTACCTCCTGGAGCTCAGGGTATGCCTCCAGGAACATATGACAGTGCACATCATCTCAGGAGAAAACATGCCTTTCCCCTGAGATCTTTTACTTTACATACTGTATGAGATTTTCCAGAAAAGCCCCGGTGATGTAGTCTTCCCAGGATGCAACTGCGAGGCCGGGCTACCTCACCAGTGTCTCACGCCAGTAATTGGAAACCATTTGTAAGCACAGGTAAAAATGTTTAATGTATGAATATTGGATAATTTCATATCCGCTTACAGAGCTGCATGCTGATGTGATTTTTAGTGAATGTGGAAAAAAGGTCCATTGTAAAGAATACATTGGGGTAGATTTAATAAAACTGGTGCACTCTGAATCTGGTGCAGCTGTACATGGTAGCCAATCCGCTTCTAACTTGAGCTTGTTCAATTAATCTTTGGCAATAAAACCTGGAGCTGATTTGTTTCTACGCAGAGTTGCTCTAGATTTTGCACTCTCCAATTTTAGTACATAAACCCCATGGTGTCAATACTTTGGCTTTTACTACAATGTACTATGAGCATTGAGGCACTTATAGTAGCCATCAAAATATTCCATACCGTCTCAGACTGTCATGTCAAATGAGTTGCAGTTCTGTCTCCCCTCCTGCTTAATGCAGGTGTCTTCGTACAGAACATAGTGACGCACGTAACAGTTTAAGTTGATGTTTCCTTTTATTGCTGTATGATATGTTATTTAACGGCTGCTGGAAATTGTAACGTGATGCTGTTTTCTCATGTTTAATTCAGCGTCTTGGAGTCCGATCCCGAGTTTGGATTTGAAGAAGCAAAGACAAAATTACAAGGTTAGCTTGATGAAAATGCAGCTTTTTGCATAATGTTTTTTTAAGGGATTTTAAGCAAACCTGTGAGAGAAAGGCAAGTACTTAACCTGCAGGAGCAAACGTCTGACAGCATGCAATGTTATGGCAGAACTTTACTGTACACCCCCCCCCCCCCCCCCCTGTGCTTTCAGAGCACCCTCGCTGTACTTCTGATGTCCGCCCCCTTCCTACAATAGAATGCCTGGGGCCCACGTGACCTATCGGCAGTTCTGGGTACTATTATTTGGGTGTGGGAGGCATGCTTGTGTTTATCTGTCTTTATTTGCATAGCCACTTTGGCAATGCACCCAGATGTGAAGGGGTGTCTGTGAAGGCAAGTGCTAGGTATGTTTTCATCTATATGATTTTTTTTTTTTTTTTGGCTGCCTAGTGCCCCACCCAACACATAAAGGAATACTGACTGCAGGCGGTATTCCCTTGTAAAATATTAGATTATTAGGTTATTAAAATGTATGTAAACTTTAACAGTGAACAACTCTTTTTTGCTTCTTTTTGGTCTGATAAATATACCATTTGAAAGCATTTTGTATTATCTGTCCAGCTAGTGAACAAAAATACCTTTTTAAACTTGGCAGAAAACTAGTGTGCTGACAACTTCCTGCCTCTAGTGCTTCTGCACTGTTGTTAGAATGGTTTTCAGATTTCTGTGAACTATGGGACACCTTCCCACATGTTATGTATGGAGTTGATGAAGAGAAGTTCCATAGTCCTATTGCACTTTCTGTCCTAGGGTGACATCCCTGTTTCTCCATAGATACAATAAAGTAAGTATTTTCACGGTAGGACAGGAAGTGTCATTGGATCATCAGGTGAAAATTAAAGAGAAAAAAAAACTAAAAATGACAACTAATGCAGCCACAATATTGAAGTATAGGTGAGCTGCATTATATTATAATAAATATAAATATATATATATATATATATATATATATATATATATATATATATACATACACACAGTGGGTACGGAAAGTATTCAGACCCCCTTAAATTTTTCACTCTTTGTTATATTGCAGCCATTTGCTAAAATCATTTAAGTTAATTTTTTCCCCCTCATTAATGTACACACCGCACCCCATATTGACAGAAAAACTCAGAATTGTTGACATTTTTTGCAGATTTATTAAAAAAGAAAAACTGAAATATCACATGGTCCTAAGTATTCAGACCCTTTGCTGTGACACTCATATATTTAACTCAGGTGCTGTCCATTTCTTCTGATCATCCTTGAGATGGTTCTACACCTTCATTTGAGTCCAGCTGTGTTTGATTATACTGATTGGACTTGATTAGGAAAGCCACACACCTGTCTATATAAGACCTTACAGCTCACAGTGCATGTCAGAGCAAATGAGAATCATGAGGTCAAAGGAATTGCCTGAAGAGCTCAGACAGAATTGTGGCAAGAAACAGATCTGGCCTAGGTTACAAAAACAATTCTGCTGCACTTAAGGTTCCTAAGAGCACAGTGGCCGCCATAATCCTTAAATGGAAGATGTTTGGGACAACCAGAACCCTTCCTAGAGCTGGCCGTCCGGCCAAACTGAGCTATCGCGGGAGAAGAGCCTTGGTGAGAGAGGTAAAGAAGAACCCAAAGATCACTGTGGCTGAGCTCCAGAGATGCAGTCGGGAGATGGGAGAAAGTTGTAGAAAGTCAACCATCACTGCAGCGCTCCACCAGTTGGGGCTTTATGGCAGATTGGCCCGACGGAAGCCTCTGCTCAGTGCAAGACACATGAAAGCCCGCATGGAGTTTGCTAAAAAACACCTGAAGGACTCCAAAATGGTAAGAAATAAGATTCTCTGGTCTGATGAGACCAAGATAGAACTTTTTGGCCTTAATTCTAAGCGGTATGTGTGCAGAAAACCAGGCACTGCTCATCACCTGTCCAATACAGTCCCAACAGTGAAGCATGGTGGTGGCAGCATCATGCTGTGGGGGTGTTATTCAGTTGCAGGGACAGAACGACTGGTTTCAATCGTGGGAAAGATGAATGCGGCCAAGTACAGGGATATCCTGGACAAAAACCTTCTCCAGAGTGCTCAGGACCTCAGGCTTGGGCCGAAGGTTTACCTTCCAACAAGACAATGACCCTAAGCACACAACTAAAATAATGAAGGAGTGGCTTCACAACAACTCCGTGATTGTTCTTGAATGGTCCAGCCAGAGCTCTGACTTAAACCCAATTGAGCATCTCTGGAGAGACCTAAAAATGGCTGTCCACCAACGTTCACCATCCAACCTGACAGGACTGGAGAGGATCTGCAAGGAGGAATGGCAGAGGATCCCCAAATCCAGGTGTGAAAAACTTGTTGCATCTTTCCCAAAAGGACTCATGGCTGTATTAGATCAAAAGGGAGCTTCTACTAAATACTGAGCAAAGGGTCTGAATACTTAGGACCATGTGATATTTCAGTTTTTCTTTTTTAATAAATCTGCAAAAATGTCAACAATTCTGTGTTTTTCTGTCAATATGGGGTGCTGTGTAAACATTAATGAGGGAAAAAATGAACTTAAATGATTTTAGCAAATGGCTGCAATATAACAGAGTGAAAAATTTAAGGAGGTCTGTATACTTTCCGTACCCACTGTATATTATTATTCTTGGGTTCAATACACTTTAAGGCAAAAAATATATATATTGGGTCCTACCTCAGATATTCACTTTTATTTTTATTTTTTTATGCCATATTGGTATTATGACAAAATACAATAAACCCTGCCAAACAATCAGACTGAAAAATATTTTCCGGTTGGGTGCTAGGAGTTGTTGCACTTTACAAATTCATTTCTAATTGACTGTTATAGACTATTGCACTTTGTTCATTATGTTGTGCCTTGTATAAACCTTAATGTAATACTAAATTCCTAATAAATACAGTGGATTAAAGTGGATGTAAACCCAATTCATGAAATTTGAGCTGGGCACATAAATCTGTAGTGTTTTGTTATCTCTCTCCTAAGCCCTGTGTCTTGTAGCTGTCTCTTGCTGCGTTCCTCTGTTATCAGCCTGGCAAGTATTCCTTCACATGTGATAAAAGCAGCCAGAGTTTTGTGTTGGGGAGGTTGCTATAAATAGATTAGCACTGAGCTGAATGATGCAAGGAATGGAGCTGAGTCTCTACCTATGTGTAGAGGGGGTGTGTGCTTTCTCCTACGTTCACTGACAGACGCAGCTCTTCATGACTTTGTGGGGGGGTTTTATGTTCGTCCTACCAGGAGTTAACTAGGCAGGGAAAAGAATTCAGCTGGCCCCTCCCCTGGGGGCCGTCCTCTTTTTCTACATTAAACCCCCCCCCTCACAGAGGAGCTCTCCAGTTTCAATGCCTAGTTCGCAAGGAGTTGACCTGGCTTCCCTATGGGAACTGCGGTCCTATTGTGACCATTTTTCTTTTTTATTTTCTTTTTTCTGCAATCAAGATGATCTGCTATTAAGAAGCCGGTCGGGGCATCGAGAGTCTTCGTGCTCTGTACTTTCCCCGACCTGGCCACCATGATGCGAAGCCGGCCCCAACACAGGGACCCGCCGCATCTTACCCGTTCCGTGCGGGTGGCCCGGGGCGTGTTCCCCCATATTGGTCCCCTTCCCGATTCGTTCGGCAGGGTGACCCTGTGCCTGCAGCGACCCCCCCGCCAAGGGTGGAAAGTCTGCATCCGGGTGGCTACCGTGGCGTCGGACTGGTAAGTGAGCGCCCTGCCTCCCTCCCCACATGGGGAGTTCTAGTAGAACTAACGTCTTTTTTCTTTTATTTTTTCTTTTTACCAGTGTTATCCTGGCGTCAAGGGT
>BLSH010438581.1:377894-392274 GCA_018402905.1 Glandirana rugosa | reverse complement strand
CCCCCCCCCCCCGGAGCTCCTCTTTAAAAGTTGTAGTTTAGGCAAAAGTGAATTAACTCTAATTCTGCTCTATACCAAATTCTAAGACTAATCTATCTAGCGCTGTAAAGCAAAAATCACTGTACTTGCCTCTGCAGCCGCTTCAGTCCCATGCTGAGCTGTCAGCTTCACTGTGTAGACATTTGCAGAAGAGGCAGCTGACAACGGAAGCCCCATAGTAACACTATGGGTGGCGCCACTTCCCAGCTGTTGTCAGTTCTCTCCTGCACATAGCATCTGCCACTGGAGACCAGACTGGATTAGCTGTAGAACAGGTAAGTACAGCAATTTTTGCTTTACAGGGCTAGATAGATTAGTCTTAGAATGTGGCACAGAGTAGGATTCAAGCTAGTTATTTTTTGCCTAAACTTCCACTTTAACATTCTCAAACTGGAGTTTAAACTTACTTTCAAAGCTGAACAAAGCTTGCTGTACACTGCTTCTGTACAAGTTGAAGCTTGTGTGTGTACAAGGCATTTCTTAAAGGAGGACAATACCACTCAAAACTCCTTTCAGTTTTGGAAGAGGGGATGTTGGCCGGTTGAATTAGCCATTGGCATCTTTAAAGCAGACCTAAACCCATCAATTTAACGGTTTCAAAAAACGTTACATTCCAGGCATGCCGGCAATAAAAAAAACGTCATATTTGCTTGTGCTGTCAAACCAACAACTCGCTGGTTTCATAACTGATCACCAGCGCCATGGCAACTACAGATCAAACACAGGCTATGATGGCAGCTTCCTTGGCTGAAAAGAAAAGGGGGTTTTGTTCTGCTTTAATCACTTGGGGACAGTTGCAGGTGACTGGCTCCGTTTTAAGGCCTCTTGCACACTGCAGCTTGTAAAAGTTCAGTACAGCTTATTATAGGCGCGTAAACAAGCTGTGTGCATAGGCACATTACTATTAATGGTCTGTATTTTAGCTTAGTAAAAAAATAAGCTGTACTGAGCTTTTACAAGCTGAAGTGCAAGAGGCCTTATGTAGTTTTTTGCATGGACTATTTTTTCCCCAGAAAATAAGAAAAAAAAATAGGCTATAGTATGTGTTTTTTTTTTTTTTTTTTACTCTTCCTTTTTTTATATAGAGAAGACAAGCAACCTTTTAGAACACCATAGTTACAACTGGTAAATTCACTATTACAGAGAGGCACCACTACAGGTAACTGATAATGATTTTTAGTTGTAGATTAACAAATCTTTTCCTTTTAGTAGAAATCCAAAGCTATGGTTGTACCTTTTCCAGACCCTCCTGATTTTGTGTTTTTCCAAAGCGCTGAGCGATCTCCTCTGAGAATGCAGAGCAGCAGGACTTCTGTACAATGAAAATATAATTCTTAGTGTATTTTAAATATATACTTTGGCATCTTTATGCAGGATAAACGTAAAAATAAAAAGCAGTTCATATCTCACTAATTCTAATTGTTTTTTTGTTTTTCTTCAGAGGCTCTACCTTGTGTAATTACCAAACTGTGGTAATTTAGGCAAATCGACTGATTGTCCTGACATTGTGGATATGCAGTTGTGGGGGACCCCTGCTAGTAGATGGTCTAGCTGGCTTTGGGTTGTTAAGGTGAAAGTAAAGTCCACTTTTTAAATTTTACCTACAGGAAAGCCTATAATAAGGAAACCTACCCATAAATAGTGTAAAGATACAAATGTTATGCAGATATTGTTGCTGACTTTGTTATTAAAGTATAACTAAAGGTAAAACTTTTTTTTGGGATAGAATGTAGAGGGATTAAAAGGCTTTTCCCTTTTTATTGTTGTCTGTGTCCCCATTATGGAGATTCACCCTCTCTATTTGTCCTGTTTATCATTGAAAGTAAAAGCCCCAAATTTTGGGTTGTCCCCAGAAATTGAGGGAATTCCCAGGTCACCAGAACTAATGTTCCCATTGGAAAATTTTCCCTCTATTTGCAGGAATTTCCTCTCACTTCCGGTTTGGCTATTGGACAGGAAGTGAAGGGAAATCTCCACAAAGGGACACAGATGGTAAAAAGTTTTTTTTTTTTTTTTTTTTTTTTTAAATCTGATGGGTTACAACCCTGTCTTGCTCTATCCAAAATTAAAAAACAAAAAAAGTTTTGCCTATAGTTCTACTTTAAAATCTAGAACTGCTGTCACTGGGCCATGAGACTGACTGCTACATTGTACCAGCTCATATGGAGATTTAAAGTACATCCAGTTATAAAAATCATTTACATACCTTCTGTTGATCCGCATTGCTCCTTGATTTACACATGAGCTCAATGAAGGAGACAATCAGTCCTAGAGCCAAGCCAATGCCCAGGATAAGGAAGATGCCGCCCAAAGTGTAAGGTTGTACGGGCACCCAGCCTGTCTGGTTTTGTGTAGAGCAGGTGTTTTCCCACCACTTCTGACGCAGGTACTCCAACCTTCCGGACTCAAACAGCTCCAAAATGGCAATAGTCAGAGGTCTGATGAGAGGAGAGTCTGAGAAAACATGACAGGTCTATATAAATGACTGAAAATTCAAGACCCACAAAGCAGGATGTTATAATGAAGTCTCTAACAGCACTGACACAATAACTCTTTCTAAAGAACAAATGACTAATTCATGCATGATGTAAAGATTGATTTCTGTTGAATGGGCTTGTTGGAATTGTTTTTCTCAAGTGGCCGGCTGCAGACGCTGATTAGTGTATTCTGACAGTGGTGAGTCCAGGGGGATGCGTGGTGGAAATGCTTGCCACCAACCGGGGGCGGGGAGGGGTTGTTCGCCGCCCTCACCCCCTCCCAAAAAAAAACCCAGCAGCCACTGCTTTTTGTTTTTTTGGAGCAGGATAAGTTTAGAACTTCCACAATTTGTACTGCTCTGTGGCCCAGTCGGGGAAAATGAGAAGGAGCTTCTAAAAGGAGCAAAGTCAGAAACTAAAACACTTTTTTAACCACTTCAGCCCCGGAAGGATTTCACACTTTGGGACCAGAGCACTTTTTGCAATTGGGCACTGCGTTGCTTTAACTGACAATTGCGTGATCGTGCGACGTTGTACCCAAACAAAATTTACGTCCTTTTTTCCCACAAATAGAGCTTTCTTTTGGTGGTATTTGATCACCTCTGCGTCATTTCTGATCACCGCTATATACAAAAAAAGAGCGATAATTAAAAAAAAAAAAACAATATTTCTTACTTTTTGCTAAAATACAAATCCAAAAAAAATATATATATAAAAAAAAAGGTTTTTTTTCATCGGTTCTGGCTGATTTATACTCTTCCTCATATTTTTGGTAAAAAAAAATCGCAATCGGCGTCAATTGAAAGTTGCCGCGAATGATGAGAATTCATTTCTGGGGTTTTTGTTTATTTATTTTTTACTAGTAATGGCGGCGATCTGCAATTTTTAGCGGTACTGCGATATTGCAGCGGACATGTCGGACCATTGGCATTTATACAGCGATCAGTGCTAGGAAAATGCACTGATTATTGTGTAAATGCCATTGGCAGTGAAGGGGCTAACCTGGAGGGGGCGCTCTAAGGGTTCCCTCAGTGTGTTCTAACTGTATGAGGGCTGGGGGAGGAGAGTGATCACGGCTTCCATATACAGGAAGCCTGTGATCACATCCCTTCCCCCTCTGTGAGAACGGAGATCAGTGTTCTCTCACTGCGGGGGAGCCATCGCGGGTAGCCGGCGGAGATCGAGTCCGCCCTACCCGCTCCCTGCCCCCCCCCCCCCAGAACACAGCGAGCGTGCCTCCGGCTGCGCACACACGCTCACAATACTCGTTATCGCGGCTGCCATCACGTTTCGCGATAACTAGCCACTTTTTGCCGACGTCACGTTGCCGTGGGCAGTCGGCAAGTGGTTAATAGAGTTGGGTAAAGCTTGAGTCTCTGAGCATGTTTCATTGCTATCTTTGTCCCTGTTGCAGAATATTCTCAGGTTGTCACCAGGACAGGAAGTAAGGGACATGGTTTCCAGTGAAAAATCAAAAAAGCCTGACAAAGGTTGTAACTCTTCCCCATTTTATCCAAAACAAAATAAAAGTTTTGATTGGAGTTACACTTTAAATCATTTAAAGAGGGTTTTTATTTTTTTTTAAAACCCAAAGGAACCTTCAGTTTAAATTAGCTACATACATTAGAAGTGCATAAAAACAGAAAGGTGTTCAGAGAAAAGCCTGCCATCTGCCAATTAGGGGCGCACGGCGCGGCCCCTCCCCCCATCCATGCGTCCATCCCCCTGATCTACATGCGGAGCACTGGATGCATGGATTCATATCGGGGTTTTTTTTTTTTGAAGCACGTGGTTAGAGCCAGAGGCTCTAATAGGCTTCAAAAAAAGGGTGGGCTCTGGGTGCAGAGCACTGCAATCGAAGCCCACCCAGTTGTGTGACAATAGCAAATCAATATTCGCTATTGTAACACTGATTATCCTCCCAGCCAATCAGGAAGCATATCTGAGACCCATCACCCGAATGGCCAAATGGAGATCCGATTGGCCTGGCCGTCAGGAGGAGGGAATGCAGGGCAACTGTGACAGCAGCCCGGAGAGAAGCCTCCGCCACCCGCGAGATGGGGTAAGTGCAGGGACCCGACTACTGACTGACGCGACCGACTGGGGGGAGGTGCCTCCCATGACCCGACTGACTGACCAGGGAGAGGGAGGCTTGGTAGGTGTCATCTGTGACCCGACGAACCGTGCACGGGGGTGGCGGCGGATGGATTGTTTGCCGCTGCCCACCTCCCCAAAAAAAAATACCAGCCGCCACTGTTGCCAATATGTTCTTATTTTGACTGCCGATTCAGATGCTGCTGGAGAGGAATCCTAATCCAGCAACAACAGATTCAAACAGGAAGGCCTTACTTTGAGTCCTCTCAAGTTTCTCATCTTTAACTGAAGCCCTGATGAATGGGGAAGTTCCTTTGACCCCCCAGAAATTCGTTGGCTGTCTTACAATATCAATAAATTAATTTGGACTCTTATCTGGTAATCTGCCAATATGCAACAAAGAAGGACCCTTGCCATCTGTGATGAAGTAGTGGTCTCTCTGCAGAGGTCTAACATTTTTTGTTGTTGAAGACATGACATTTTTAGATTACTTTCATTTCTGATTTAACCACTTCCCAACCGCCGTATGCAGAATGACGGCCGGGAAGTGGCTTAGTTATCCTGACTGGACGTCATATGACGTCCTCAGGATAACGGGGTGCACATCACGGCGATCGATGGTGTGGGAGGTCAGTCTGACCCCCCGCAATACCGATCTCGGTAAAGTGCTTCCATCCGAAGCACTTTACCATGTGATCAGCCGTGACCAATCACGGCTGGTCACAGTGTAACACAGGAAAGCCGTTTATCGGCTTTCCTGTACTCAGGTCTGTAGACCTGAGGAGTGGAGAGCTGATCGGCTGCTCTCCAGACAGGGAGGGTTTGTGCTGATGATTTATCAGCACAGCCCTCCCTCGGATCACCACCCTAGACCACCAGGGAGCCTGCCCAGGGATGTGCCCACCCAGGACCACCAGGGAGCCGATCTGGACCACCAGGGGGACCCCCCCTAGACCACCAGGTAAGAGACATAGTGCCCAATGTGGATGGCACTCATTGCCACCTTCAGATGCCACCCTAGACCACCAAGGAATAAGCCCCTATCAGTATATATGCCCACTAGTGCCCCTATCAGTGCTTACCAGTGCCCCTATCAATGCATACCAGTGCCACATATCAGTGCCCACCATTGCCCCCTACCAGTGCCCACCTATCAGTGCCCAGTGCCGCCTATGAGTGTCCATCAGTGTCGCTTAGCAGTGTCCGTCAGTGCCACTTATCAGTACCCGTCAGTGCTGCTTATCAGTGCCGCCTAACAGTGCTCATCATTGCTGCATATCAGTGCCAATCAGTACTGCCACATCAGTGCCCGTCAGTGTAGCCTCATCAGTGCCCACCAGTGATGGAGAAAATTTACTTATTTACAAAGTTTTGTGACAAAAATTTCGGTCTTTTTTTATTTGTAGCGCAAAAAATAAAAACTGCAGGGGTGATCAAATACCACCAAAAGAAAGCTCTATTTGTGGGAACAAAATTACAAAAAATCTGTTTGGGTACAGCGTCGCACAACCGCGCAATTTTCATTCAAAGCGCAACAGCACTGAAAACTGAAAATTGGTCTGGTAGTAAAGTGTTCTAAGTGCATAGTATTGAAGTGGTTAAAGCACTTTTCCATTTAAAGTGTTACTAAACCCAGGACCCTGCATTCACTATATCTGGTCTCCCACAGTACACATAACATGGGAATGCAATTATTTTAGTAAATATAAACCCCTAAATACATTTTCTCATCAGCAGTATATAGCAGTCTTGTGACTTCTATCAGTGTCCAGCCAAGCACTGGATAAAGCTTGTAGGAGGAGTTCTTTGACTATCCTATGAGACTGCAAGACCCCTGACTCTCTGTCTGGACAGTGCTGATTGGCCGTGTGCTGATCACATGCACCCTCCCAAGAAAAAGAAAAAAAAAAACCTCTCTAGCAATACACACCAAACTGAGCATGTGCAGCCTGACTCCATAGGCTCTGTGTTATCAGGAAATTATCAGGAGACAGTGGAAAGAGGGGAGAATCAGAGAAGACAGGATCAAACAGCCTTTTTACACAATGCAGAGGATTAGATCCTTAGGTTCCACAGCAAGTATAACAAGCATGCTTTACTGCATATACAGACTGATTTTACTGTTGTGGGTTTAGTAACACTTTAATAATTTTGGTTTGATAAATCATAAATGGCTTTAGTTTTAGACCTGCCAGAAACAGGTAAACGTTACTTATTGGATGGCCCGCTGTAGTTTTGTTACATTCGAAATAACACTACATGGTCAATGCCAATAAAGTACTGTTACCAAAGGGTCAGCATAACAGCCAGGAAAGTAGGATTTGCAGAAGGTCAGGAATGGCAGCCCTCATGCCTTCTCTCATGACAACTCTACTATAAATTCTCTGACACAGAAATACCTATTTCTGTTGCAATGCCATATCCTCTGCCTCCAATCATTTCTGGGGCACGAACAAGGTCACAGTGTTTGGCCACCACAAAGTCCTGGCTGATGGACTCTCCCAGGAAGGCATAGTTTGACTCTCGGACTCGCTGTACTCCTTCAGAAAAAGTTTTCACAAGCACGCGGTCCTTCCTCTTGTCCATGTACTCATAGATCATTTGGAATGTTGGATTCTTCGAATTCTGCATTGGGGAGACAAATGTATGCAAGAGAAATACAGTTATAGCAGTAAACAGACATGCAAGTCATACACATTACACAATAATTTCACCTACAGTAAAATGTAGGTGTCAAAAAGTTGTATTTGGGGATTGCCCAAATATTTGCATTCTCCTTTAGAATATGCAGTTGGGTTCGCCCACTTAAAGTGGTAGTAAACCCTCCTATCATTTTCAGCCAAGGAAGCTGCCATCTTTGCCTCTGTTTAATCTACAACTGCCATGATGCTCCACATGTGATCAGCTATGACACCAGCCATTGGATGGTTTGACAGTTTGGTTTAGAGCACAACCAATGGGAGCGTTACATTTCCGGCACGTGCCGGAAATGTGACTGGTTTTTAACCTGTTAAATGCATGGGTTTACTACCACTTTAAAGTGTTCAGACCTCTGATTCTGTAGGTGACCAGCAGTGTGTGAAAGCTCCACAGTGCCTTCAAGGTTTGAGAAGTGCCATTACTTAAATGACCATTTCATCAGACCAATATACATATTTTTATAAGATTATGAGCACTTCTGGTTCCGGCGCCGCATGAGGTAGCAGCTCCCCGCTACAGCTCCCGCGGCCAAAAAACTGCCTACAAATCCGACCCAGGGACCCACAGGGGACACCCACCCATCCAGGCTGCCCCCCATACAAACTGTGATGGACCGCTTCTTGGAGAAAGGCGGCCCGCGATGCGCTCCGGCCCAGCCGCAAATCGAGGCCGGGGATGCGGCCTACACGGAGAGCGCGCCGAGGACAGCGCCCACAGACATGGAGGTGAGCAATCCACCCACACAACCTGCCATCCCAGGTGATTCTAATAGCTATGAAAGAATAGCACAGGCTGTGGCAGCAATTCTAGCGCACACCATTAAAGACACAGTGGAGAAAGCAATCAGTGAGGGCATGACACAACTCAGAAAGGAACTAGGGGAACACAAAACCCGCATCTCTGAGGCAGAACACAGAATTGCCACCCTAGAGGACGAGCTATATCAATGCCATATGACAGAACAGGCACAAACTAAAACTAATCAGTTCTTATTGGACAAGCTCGACGACCTAGAGAACCGGTCGCGAAGGAGTAACCTCCGCTTTGTGGGAGTACCAGAGTCCCTACAACCATCTGCCCTCATGGACTTTTGCGCCAAGCGCATCCCGGAGGCTCTGGGCCTACCTAGACCATGTACGGTGGAGCGTGCCCACCGCATAGGGGCCCCACAACCTGACCGCAAGACCAATCGGACAATCATAGCCAAATATCTAAACTACGCTGACAAAGCTGACATCATGATGAAATACAGACAAACAAACCCCCTCCTAATAGATGGAGTAAAAATCCTAATTTTCGCAGACTACTCCCTTGATGTATCCAAAAGGCGCAAAGCATTCCAACAAGTATGCACCGCCTTACACCAACGCCAGATAAAATTCTCCCTAGCATTCCCAGCAGTCCTGCGACTCAGGTCCAGCAATGGAGAACAATTGACCTTCCATGAACCACAGGAAGCAGAGAAATTCTTGCGGTCTCTCTCCCCCGAGCCGGAACAACACCTCAGGAAATCCCAAAAAGCTTCGGCTATACCCAGATCTCTGAACCAGAGGAGCCCGAGGAAAGACTCTCCTAAACGCCTAAAACCCTCTGAATCCCACCAGGCGGAGGGGCCCCGCTGATCTTCCCAATCTGGCTTCAGGGATACACTCATCCCCACACTAAACTTTGGCAAGTCAGTGACTCTGATAAAGCCCACACGGGCAACTACTACACAGCCCCCCTCTTGGAGCTGTCATGACTGGCTAACTGCCAGGACCAACACTTATACTGTTATTGGTTTGTTCTTATCCTACAAAGTTGTTGTTGTGATCTACTTATACCTGCTAGAACTAATCTTAACCTCACTCTATGCCCAGCTTTTAAACTTCCGCATATGCTCCACTATAGACGGTTAAGTCTGCCTCCAACTACTCCGCCACATATTTGGCTTCATCAAGTAGCCACTCAATACTTCCTTGGGTCCCAAACAAATGGCTGCTTAACGGCCGGCGGTAGGGAGCAAACACAGTCTGTGAGCCCATGCGGAAAAAAGCGAAGCAAAGACTTATTGTTATGAAGAACATTTATCAGCATTTCAATACAGATATGTTTTTTACTCCTATCTCCCACCTCTTTTCCCCTAATCTGCCCCTTCCCTTCTATCTGCATCTCATTAACTATGTTCACTGGGTTGGAAGAATCAGAACACACCCCCCTTGGGACACCCCACCTCCAACAACCCGTAAAGTCACTTTCACAACTACACATCATAACCCAGATCTCAACCATACGGCACTTTCATAAAAGTTACCTCATGGAATGTCAAGGGCCTTAGATCTCCCATCAAACGAATGAAAGTCCTAAGACATCTGAAAAGACTCGACACGGACATTGCACTCCTTCAGGAGACGCACCTCACACAAGCTGACCTGCGTCGCTTGAAAAAACTCTGGGTAGGTACAGTGATAGGTTCAGACCCCATAGGTAGGAAGGCTGGAGTTGCCATCCTTATACATAAATCGCTCCCTTGTGAGGTGCTGTCCTCATCCACTACGCTAGAGGGCCGTATTCTTACGGCCAACCTACGCCTAGCAGGCAGAGATATCCATATCACTAATGTGTATGCCCCAAACTCACCGAGCCCCGCTTTCTACCAGACCCTAACCGCAACCACACTAAAATCTCCAGACATCCCCCATATACTAGGTGGGGATTTCAATTCCATCGTACATCCCATAGACGACAGATCGAGCCCAAAAGGACAACACACTAACCTTCATGACTTGTCAAATACCCCTCTTGCCAACACATTGGACTCCCTACATCTAGTCGATGTGTGGCGACACTTACATCCACTGGAGAGGGAATACACTTTCTACTCCCACCCTCACAACCTCTTTACTAGAATCGATTACCTATGCGTCACAGACTCATTGCTGCCCCTGACTAGAGAAGCGGAGATCCACGGAATAGCGATCTCCGATCACTCCCCAATCTCCATCTCCTTCCTGGACTCTCTCTCTCAACCCAAACCCCAGATATGGCGCTTCCCGCACTACCTCTCGAAAAATGCCGACTTCCAGCAATACATCCACCTAGCATGGACAGAATACGCTTCTGACAACGAACAACACATAAACAACCCAAACCTTTTTTGGGATGCAGGAAAGGCATTTCTTAGAGGTAAAATCATCTCCTATGCCTCCTCTTTTAAAAAACACTCACAATCTAAATTCAAAGAGGCCAGCAGCCGGCTAAAACTTGCCCAAAGAAAGCTATCCACCGACAATTCTCCTCAGGCTAGGTCAGAATGGAAAGCAGCCAAAAGTGATTTCGACTCATGGGCAGAAGCGTTGGAACTAACCAAAAGGTCACACATAGATGCACAGTTCTTCAAATTCGGAAATAAATCAGGGAAACTCCTGGCCAGACTAGCGAACGGCCCCTACTCTCCCACACATGTCACCTCCCTCAGGAATCCCCGGGGAAACATCACCACTATCCCAGAGGAAATCAACAATATCATGACAGACTTCTACAAAAACTTATATGCTGCAGATAATACCAACATCACACTAGCTGAAAGCTTCCTCGATAGCCTAGTCCTCCCGCAAATCTCCCAAGAAGATCTGGAGAAACTAAATGCCCCCATCACTAGACTGGAAGTCTCCTCAGCTATACAACACTTACCACAAAACAAGGCCCCAGGACCAGACGGGTTCTCAGGAGAACTCCTCAAGATCCTTCACACATCAATAGAACCAACACTAGTACAAGTCTACAATGACATCTTGAAGGGAGGGCCCTACTTACCGTCGGGCAACCAAGCAACCATAAAACTAATACATAAAAAAGGCAAGGACCCCCTGGAACCGGGATCTTATAGACCCATTTCACTCCTAAACCTAGACATAAAAGTTCTCTCCAAAATAATAGCCACCAGACTAGCAGATATTCTCCCACTTCTAATACACACAGCACAATCCGGCTTTGTCAAGGGTAGGACAGCCTCACTAAACATTAGGAAAGTACTGACAGCTTTAGACCACGCCCATAATCATAAAGAGGGAGACTATGTCATCATCACCCTGGACGCGGAGAAAGCTTTTGATAACGTCAATTTTGACTGGCTCTTTCTAGTGTTACGATGGATGAACTTCTCCGGCCAATTCGTACAACTCATCCGCTCTATGTACTCCTCTCCCGCGGCCAGGCTGGTGGTGGCAGGCGTCCAATCGAAGGAATTTAGACTCTTCAAGGGTACGAGACAGGGATGCCCCCTGTCCCCACTCCTCTTTAACTTAGCAATTGAACCCCTCTCTAGGTATCTGACCACAATAGCGCCTCTGAGCGGAATACACATAGGACACCATGAACTACGCTCAGCGTTCTTTGCGGATGATGTCCTCATATTCACTGCGAACCCCTCAAAAGACATGCCTCTCATTATCCAGATATTCAATGACTTCAAACAATGTGCAGGTCTACGAATTAACTATGGCAAGAGCGAAATAATCCCTATAGGCCGTTCCCCACAACGATGCTGGTTAGCCCATTCACCCTTCAGTATAGCCAAATCTCACATCACGTACTTGGGAGTAAAAATAGGACACCTACCATCATCTATATACACTCTGAATTTCCCACCATTGTTGCAAAAAATTAATCTAGAACTAGACCATTGGATGGATCTGCCGCTTTCGCTCCTGGGGAGGTGCCACCTATTCAAAATGGTCAGCTTTGCCCGCCTTTTATACCCCTTACAGACGATCCCCCTCCTGCTCAAGCACAAGGATGTCCAGATCCTGAACAAAAACATATCCAAATTCATCTGGCACCGCAGGCAACCAAGAATCGCACTACCTAAACTATACCTCCCCAGGCGCGAAGGCGGAGCCTGCTTACCCAACATTAGATTGTATAATCTAGCATGCCTTTTAAGAGTGGGAATGGACTGGACCAGAAATGCATCAAGATATGCTAACACCGCCCTGGAAGCAGAAATGACACACCCGTACCAACTAAAGGCCCTCCTCCTATCACCCTGGACAGCACTACCTCCCACCATCAAGTACAACCTTCTGCTTCGAGATACGATCATAGCCTGGAGAGAAGCGCGGAACATCCTCAAAATTCCACAAAACACATCCAAACATCTGCCAATCCAGGGGAACCCAAACTTTCCTCCAGGCATGCAACACCAAGCCTTTTCAATATGGAAACAGCAAGGTCTAACCCTCTTCTCTTCACTCTGCAGCACCACAACTGGAGACCTTCTCCCGTTCAAGGACATAGCCCAAAAGTACTCGCTGCCACAATCCCACCTTTTCAACTTCTGGCAATGCGCCCACTTTATTCGCTCCACAGGAGGAGACAAATCGAAAAGATTCCAATCCTCAACCATGGACGCTATGATATAGCGTTATATAAACTCCTACTCACCGAAAAGTCCTTACCACTAAATGCCACCTCCGCCAAAAACTGGGGAAAAGATTTTGCAACCCCAGGCCTTATGGGCAAACTCCTCTCAGGATTCAACAAAACGATAAAACTTTCTTCAAACGAACAATGGAGAGAAACACAACTAAAGATACTGCACCGAGCCTACAGACCCTTTCATACAGAAACACAAAACCCATCCTCAAGGTCATGCCCTCTCTGCAACCTCCCAAAACCCACGCTCTCTCATCGATTCTGGTCGTGCCCCTACATCACTGCCTTCTGGGACAAGATCATCGCTTTCATTCACACGGTCACGCATCTCCTAATACCGAAAGACCCCCTACAAATGATTTTCGGGTGCTGGAACACACAGCCGGAGAGAAAGTCACCAGATTTAAGCCTTCTACACAAAGACTGGATCCTAATCGTACTCTACACAGCCAGAAAAGCAATACTACAAAACTGGACCTCGTCATTACCTCCGACTGTGGCAAAAGTGAAACAAGAGCTTTCATCACAACTAAACAACGAGAGAATTCTCACAGACTTCAACCACCCCAAGGCAAACCATCAGTTCCATAAACGATGGAGCTCCTTCTTAAAGTTTACCCAACCTCAGGGAACTACAAGCTCCTCACAAGTCACATTCTCCTACCATAGAGACAACATGGCTCGAGGGCCTGGACTTCCTCATAGCCCACACTTGCGAAGAGATGCTTCCCACCCCCCCACTCTACCCCCCTTTACCCCCCCCCCCCCTCTTTCTAGTTACCATTTCAGCAGGTGATCCATCCAAGACACATTAACCTTAATTATAACTACTACTGTAATGGATAGCAGAGATCCTCGGATCTCCCGTTACAGCTAAGTAGCCACTCCAAATTGTATCGTCGTTTATTCTTAATTGCAATACCGGTTACTTTCCATTTATGTTAATTGGAGCTACTTTTTCTATAGTACACCAATGTTTAATGTCAATACAGTCTCCTGTACTATCTACCAAATGCCAAATAAAATCTGTTTAAAAAAAAAAAAAAAAGATTATATGTGCATTCAATGTATTTTATGCATGTTATTTTCCTTTTTAAAGCCTCCCTTGTGTAGACATCCAAAAGTCTTGAGATTGCTGTTGGGTACTACCATCTTGGATGTGCTGTCAGCAGCCTCATAGATGTCACTCAAGTGGCACTCTATAGCAGGGATCCTCAAACTATGTCCCTCCAGCTGTTGCAGAACTACACATCCCATGAGGCATTGTAAAACTCTGACACTCACAGACATGACTAGGCATGATGGGAGTTGTAGTTCCTGAACAACTGGAGGGCCATAGTTTGAAGACCCATGTAGTCTATAGTATTCCTCTCCCCTGACTGTTACATAAAAGGTTATGTAGGAAAGTGACGGGAAGTGCAGAGGAGCTAGGCCAGCACACACACCTAAATAGACAATCCCAGAAGAAGAAACAACTTAGACATGCTAGGAGGGAAGGGATTGTGCTTCTTAACCACTTCAGCCCCGGAAGGATTTCCAGCTTTAGGACCGGAGCCCTTTTTGCGATTTGGCGCTGCGTCGCTTTAACTGAAAATTGCGCGGTCGTGCGACGTTGTACCCAAACGAAATTTGCGTCCTTTTTTTCCCACAAATAG
>BLSH010438581.1:356948-369902 GCA_018402905.1 Glandirana rugosa | reverse complement strand
GGGTTCCCTCTGGTACCGACACCCCAACTCTGCTCACCCCCTCTTCTCTATATACACCCCAACTCTGCTCACCCCCCTCTTCTCCATATCCACCACAACTCTGCTTTGAACTCTAACTCACATGACAAGTCATGGCAGTGTGAACCGGGGCATAATGGGCTCAATTCACAAAGAGTTATTTTACTCTTAAAATCTCAGATAAAATAACTCAGCTTCTCAAACATTTTTTTGCAATTCACAAAAAAAACACTACTAAAATAAAGCCTGAGTTATTTCATCAATATGTGTGGTATTTTATCTCAGGATATGATATAGTGGAGGATTAGAACCCCTGTCAGTTTTTATTGCTAATGTAGCCATGGTCTCCCTTGGGAGTGGCTGGTAGTTGTGGTCCACCTGCCCGCTGCCCTCAATCACATGATTTCCACACACTCGGAGTCACTGAACATAGGCCCTGATGGAAGGGGTCATTTTGGTCCACAGAAATGCTTTGGCTGCACCTACCAATTATGTTGAAACAACTTTGGTAGAATAAAACATTTTTGGACTTTAACTTTTTGTCATGATACTCCTGTTCCTCGCTCTCACCTCAACTCCACCCTGAACTGGCTTTGGAAGTCATTCTTACCCAATGTTGAAATACTGTGTAGATCCTGACATGGTTCTTAAGCATTTAATACTTAAATAAGAGTAGATACGGATCCCATGGGTAGAACACAACCCCCCTTAAAACTTTGATTGGTAACTTTTGTCCCTTTGAAGTGGATTATACCTATGACTGGCTCCTATGGTACTGCTTGCTGGTAAAGAGTCAGTCTCTGGCCTCCTCCCTACTCCTAGGCGTGACATTCCTACCAATGTCTTCCCCACCTACATATTTTTCTTTCCCACCATTTTCCACCTTGACTATTCTTTTACCCTGTTTCTCACTACATCCCCAACCATGATCTACCTTAATGTGGCTCCTGCCCTATGGCCATGCGCTAAGTAGCCCATCACCATGGCAACAAGCAGAGCAGGACACAACCTTAACACCATATTACCCTTCCCACTGCCACTACCGCTACACAGGAACCTCACTCTTCAGTATCAAAGAAAACCTCTGTCAAACTCAACCACTAGTAGGGAAAGCTATGTACTTAAAGTGGTAATAAACCCTCCTATCATTTTCAGCCAAGGAAGCTGCCATCTTGGCCTCTTTTTAATCTACAACTGCCATGATGCTGCACATGTGATCAGCTATGACACCAGCTATTGGATGGTTTGACAGTTTGGTTTAGAGCACAACCAATGGGAGTGTTACATTTCCGGCACGTGCCGGAAATGTAACTGATTTTTAAACTGTTAAATGGATGGGTTTACTACCACTTTAAGTGTTTGTTACCCCAACATTTCATATTCCTGATATGTGCCTGCTGTACCATGTACTTGTATGAAAAACTATCCTGCTCTCTTTGTATTGCTTCCTTTGTGTGAAATCCATGGTGTTCCTGCCAGTCCCTCTGCTTTCCTATTAAAACTGACCATACTAAGCAGGAGAGCACATCATGGTCAGTTCTCTAGCTATGCTGGGAACTCAGCCTGTTCTCCTCCTATGATCAGACTTGTCCTGACACACCCCTGTTGCCCAGCCTTTCACTGGGAAGATCAGTGTCCTGATGCTTCTCCTCCCCCCAGCTCTTATGCAGCTGAGAACAGAGGGAACAGGGAGAATGGGCTCACTTATCAAAAAAAAGAAAGAAAAAAAAAAAAGGTATTTATAATGTTTGTTTTTTTTTTATATCTATACACAAATGTTTTAAATTGAATGATTGTTTTACAAGGTAATCGTTTACAATCACTTTAATTGTATGTCTTTGGCTTCTATCCAGAGCAAGGAAAAAAGACATAATAAATAATGACAGATTGGTCTTAGCTTTAAAGCAATTGTAAATTGAAGGATTGGGAAATCTGTGGCCTGCAGAAACATCTAAAACACATTAGCGGAAATTTGAATTATTGTTAGGTTGGTTGACCTGCTTTTTGTTGTAAGTCTATCTTAAAAATAAAAAGCAGCTCCCATTACCTATGGTATCTATTAATAACAGTTACAGATACCGGTATATTACATTTTCTGCAGGTTATTTGAATTTAGGACAATGAGATGAGTTTATTACACTGGTAAAAATAATGCTCAGATGATTTCATTGTCTATGCAGATGGAATGGGGAATGATCTGACGTCTATGGATCTGACCCCTGACTGCATTGAATGAGTGTTCTCAGAGGAAAAAGTCCTTTAACGGGTTGAAAAGCCTTGTTTGATGTTTGGGACCTATCTTTTACTTTACACATACTTGTTGCACCTTGTTGTATATCCAAGCTCAAACACTCCACCAACAAACGCCTTTCACTCTCTTACTTACTCCTTTTTATTCTCTTGGACAAACACTGGGTTTACAGTACAATCAATACAATAACCACTCATCATTTAGCACCACCCAGTTTTCATATATATATTTTTTCACTTTTTATTTTTATTCCCAGATGTCCCTATCTATGTCCAACATACCATCAGCTGTTCCATGGGGATTGCACCCCCGAGTACGTTTGTCCTGTATATCTTTGCTGTTTATACCCCCTCAGCTCCCGGGAGAGACGCTGTCCACAGTTTGCCTTCAGTGCTCACGACTATATGTCACATCCATGGTCATTGTGGAAGTATGGGGAGAGGTTTCAGCTGTATTTTCCTCTTCCTACTTAACATACATATATATTTTGACATGGTGTTCATTATCTACATTTTTTAGACCTTCTCCTTGCATCTGCTCCTGATGAATGGATATAATTCCATGAAACGCGTCAAGCTTTTAGATGCTACATTCAGATATTTACAGTGAGCTTTCAAATGCTACATCCAGATGTGTAGAATATGGATTTTTAATCTACTCTCACCAATGTTTTGACGGTTTTTGCCTACATTAACCATGTTGGGTTCTAATTTACAAGAGAATATGGATTGATGAATTTTGCATATTGCAAGCCCTGTACCATTACCATGTTTTTGTACCTGTAATTATATGAACTTACTTGTTACTATTTATTTTATGCTTGCATGTGTGCCATGAGTATGTGCATTTTTATATGGATTAAATACATAATTATCGGTACATTGCGTCTTGTTTGCTTTCCTGCTGCATGCTTCATTCAAAGTCCCAACCTTTCTCCTTTTGCTACATGAACAGGGATGGAGACAATTGACCATACAGGTCTTATGCCTCATTCAAACCCTTCTTTCTTGATGTTATTATTGCCTCCAAGATAGGTAGGAGACTCCCCCTTTTCCTCCTCAATATGCTACACAGGAATGCTTGTGGAATTAGAGTTCCTGTTTATTGCACATGGTGGGCCCAGAGACATTGTGAGATGGTTAGATTGTACATATCCCTCTATCAACTTATACTGTAACTATGTCCAGGTTTAGACAGACAAGATATCCTCCCCAGAAGATAAAATTGGCAACAATATATGAAACTGCATTTGGTCATACCTTTATATACAGTATCTCCCAAAAGTGCGTACACCCCTCACAATTTTGTAAATATTTTATTATATCTTTTCATGTGACAACACTGAAGAAATGACACTTTGCTACAATGTAAAGTAGTGAGTGTACAGCTTGTATAACAGTGTAAATTTACTGTCCCCTCAAAATAACTCAACACACAGCCATTAATGTCTAAACCGCTGGCAACAAAAGTGAGTACACCACTAAGTGAAAATGTCCAAATTGGGTCCAATTAGCCATGTTCCCTCCCCGGTGTCATGTGACTTGTTAGTGTTACAAGGTCTTAGGTGTGAATGGGGAGCAGGTGTGTTAAATTTGGTGTTATCGCTCTCACTCTCTCATACTGGTCACTGGAAGTTCAACATGGCACCTCATGGCAAAGAACTCTCTGAGGATCTGAAAAAAAGAATTGCTGCCCTACATAAAGATGGCCTAGGCTATTAAAAGATTGCCAAGACCCTGAAACTGAGCTGCAGCACGGTGGCCTAGACCATACAGCGGTTTAATAGGACAGGTTCCACTCAGAACAGACCTCGCCATGGTCGACCAAAGAAGTTTAGTGCTCGTGCTCAGTGTCATATCCAGAGGCTGTCCTTGGGAAATAGACATATGAGTGCTGACAGCATTACTGCAGAGGTTGAAGGGGTGGGGGGTCAGCCTGTCAGTGCTCAGACCATACGCCGCACAATGCATCAAATTTGTCTGCATGGCTGTCGTCTCAGAAGGAAGCCTCTTCTAAAGATGATGCACAAGAAAGCCCGCAAACAGTTTGCTGAACACAAGCAGACTAAGGACATGGATTACTGGAACCATGTCCTGTGGTCTGATGAGACCAAGATAAACTCATATGGTTCAGATGGTGTCAAGCATGTGTGATGGCAACCAGGTGAGGAGTACAAAGACAAGTGTGTCTTGCCTACAATCAATCATGGTGGTGGGAGTGTCATGGTCTGGGGCTGCATGAGTGCTGCCAGCACTGGGAAACTACAGTTCATATAGGGAACCATGAATGCCAACATGTTCTGTGACATACCGAAGCAGAGCATGATCCCCTCCCTCCAGAGACTGGGCTGCAGGGCAGTATTCCAACATGATAACGACCCCAAACACACCTCCAAGACAACCACTGCCTTGCTAAAGAAGCTGAGGGTAAAGGTGATGGACTGGCCAAGCATGTCTTCAGACCTAAACCCTATTCAGCATCTGTGGGGCATCCTCAAATGGAAGGTGGAGAAGCGCAAGGTCTCGAACATCCACCAGCTCAGTGATGTCGTCATGGAGGAGTGCAAGAGGACTACAGTGGCAACCTGTGAAGCTCTGGTGAACTCCACGCCCAAGTGGGTTAAAGCAATGCTGGAAAATAATGGTGGCCACACAAAATATTGACACTTTGGGCCCAATTTGGACATTTTCACTTAGGGGTGTACTCACGTTTGTTGCCAGCGGTTTAAACATTAATGGCTGTGTGTTGAGTTATTTTGAGGGGACAGCAAATTTACACTGTTATACAAGCTGTACACTCATTACTTTACATTGTAGCAAAGTGTCATTTCTTCAGTGTTGTCACATGAAAAAGGTATAATAAAATATTTATAAGAATGTGAGGGGTGTACTCACTCTTGTGAGATAATATATATATATATATATATATACACACACACACACACACACACACTCTATATTGTCAAAAGTATCGGGACGTCTGCCTTTACACGCACATGAACTTTAATGGCATCCCAGCCTTAGTCCGTTGGGTTCAATATTGAGTTGGCCCAACCTTTGCTGCTATAACAGTTTCAACTCTTCTGGGAAGGCTGTTCACAAGGTTTAGGAGTGTCTATGGGAATGTTTGACCATTCTTCCAGAAGCGCATTTATGAGGTCAGGCACTGGTGTTGGACGAGAAGGCCTGGCTCGCAGTCTCAGCTCTAATTCATCCCAAAGGTGTTTTATCAGGTTGAGGTCAGGACTCTGTGCAGGCCAGTCACGTTCGTCCATCCCAAACTCACTCATCTATGTCTTTATGGACCTTGCTTTGTGCACTGGTCCAAATGATTTGGTGGAGAGGGGATTATGGTGTGGTGGTGTTCTTCAGGGGTTGGGCTTGGTGAATTGAACTCTTATGGCATCAGCATACCAAGACATTTTGGACAATTTCATGCTCCCAACTTTGTGGGAACAGTTTGGGGATGGCCCCTCCCTGTTCCAACATGACTGCGCACCAATGCACAAAGCAAGGTTCATAAAGACATGGATGAGCGAGTTTGGGGAGATCTTGATTGTCCTGACCTCGACCCGATAGAACACCTTTGGCATGAATTAGAGTGGAGACTGTGAGCCTTCTCGTCCACATCAATGTCTGACCTCACAAATGCGCTTCTGGAATAATGGTCAAACATTCCCAAAGACACACTCCTAAACCTTGTGAACAGCCTTCCCAGAAGAGTTGAAGCTGTTATAGCTGCAAAGGGTGGACCAGCTCAATATGTAGCACCCTCTAGGAGTGTAGGTGCTAGAGTTAAGGTTTTTGTTTTGGTTAGGTAAATGCAGGCAGCCAGGCCTGTTTGTTATGATCTGGGCTGGGAGTGGCTCAGGGTAGGAGCTGGTGACCCACAGGCAGCATTACCAAGACTCTTCTTTCCAGAGCTTTCTAGAATATTCTGAAAAGGGAGGAGGGGAAGAGAGATGGAGCTGCCTGGGATGTTCTGAGGAGCCCTGACAAATCCCTAACCTGGATTGGCAGGGGGCAGGCCTCCTTAAATTCCCAGGGTCAGCCCAGCTGGGGAGGAGTTGTTAGGGTGGAAGAGCTGGAGATGGAGTGCTAGGCTGTCGGGGCCTTTGAGGGAGCTCCCCAGTCTGGGTGCAAATGGGGCCATCTAAGAAAATGCGGAGGTGTCCTGGACAGGAGGAGCAAGAGAGGACAGCGGGGTAGAGGACTTCCCTATTTTTGCTACACTAAAGGGGGCCGCAATCCCTGTCTGCAAAGGGCATTTGCCAAGGTCCGGCTGAGTCAGTGTCAGGCCTATCTATCTGCGCTTGCTGATCCTGAAAGAGCAAGCAAGTGATGTGCTGAAGGTGTGAGGAGGAATAGTCTGCAAGCAAGTGATGTGCTGGAGAACAGACTAAAGGTGTATATACAGAGAGTGTATATAGTTGGTCCCATGCAATGTTCTGCAATCTACTGGGCATCTCATAATTCCCTTACCCCTATCCAAGTTTAAATCCCCTCAATAAAAACAAAAAAGAAAAACAACCCATGGACTGGTTTTCTGCCTGAGGGTGAGTGAGAACTGTGTGCCTGGCTGGGCAAGGTGACAGACAGACCACAATTACCAGCAGCCCCTACGGGGGTACCGCTACATATATACACTTGTTAACTACATTTTATATGCTCATGCGGTATTAAAGAGGTTTTATTCACTTTCAGTAGAAGAGTCACCCATCGCTTTACCTTGCAGAGTGAATGCTCCAACTCCATACCAAAGGCTGTTCAAGAGAGTGAACTGATTCTGTTCACTGGCGGGTTCAGTCCATTCACAGGGACTTAACCTGAAACAACAAATCAAAATCATTAGTAGATCACCCAGCCCAGATCTGTAATCTGAATATTATTTGTTATGTCTTGTGAGCGGCTCAACCTGAAATGCAAATTGTGGAGAAAATGATAAAACCAACAGGCAGCTGACAGCAAAAACCATATAACTCTTTCTGTAAATCCTCTAAGACAAGGCCCACTCAATGCCCTCCTGAAGTATGCAAGCAAAGTCACTATTTGCATGAGTATGGGCACCTCCCCCTTTCTTTGTCTAGTATAAGACAATGATGTGGTTCTGTGTGACAGGCAGCTCCATGCAGTCAGCTACTTAAAGGAGAAGTAGGATCAAAGCTTCTTTGGCCCTACATCTCCTATGGATCACAGCAGTGCAATTTATTCTGCACTCTTGTGACCCACTTTCAGCCAACAAAGGGCTAAAGTTCGCTGTTGGCTGACATCATTCAGCCGGTCCAGGCACTGGATTGATCCCGACTTTACAGTTGGGTTCCACCCAGATGCCTGAACCAGCAGCTGGCTCAGCCTCTCAATGTGTCGCCGAGAGCTTGAGCCAGTGACTCCCACCACTTCCACAACCCAGAGCTCCAGCGAGCACTGGAGGTGCAGAGAAGAGAGGCGCTGACCAGTGGCGGCCCGTGCATTCAGGGTGCTCGGGTGCCGCCACTCCTATCCCTGCTGCTGCCCCCCTATCCATGCACCCGGCCCCTTTCAGGATGCCGGGTGCATGGATTCCTATGGACATAGGTTTCTTTCAAGCACCTGATTAGAGCCAGAGGCTCTAATAGGCTTCAAAAACGGGTGGGCTCGGGGCACATAGAGAGTGCGCCCTGATCCCACCCAATTGTGTGACCATAGCGAATTAATTTTCGCTATTTTCACACTAACCTTCCTCCCTGCCAATCAGGAGGCAGGTGGTGAGACCTGTTTCCCGATTGGTGAAAGCATCAGGCGATCCTATTGGATGCCTAGTGCTTTGGAGGAGATACGGGAGGAGGGGACACCAGAGCCACAGCCTGCACGAGAGAAGGAGAGGAGACCACAGCCCCAGCCCTGGATTGAGTAGGTTCCGACATGCTGGCAGCATGAGAGGGGTGGGGAGTTGTTAGTCCAGCGCTGCTGGTCGGGGGGTTGGTGTTTGTCAATCCCGCACCGCGGGTAGGGGGAGGTGATGTGAGCTATACACCCTCCCTGAGGCTGAGCTATATATCCTGAGCTATATACCCTGAGGCTGAACTATATACCCTGAGGCTGAGCTATATACCCTGAGCCTAAGCTGTATACCCTGAGGCTGAGCTATATATTCTGAGGTTGCGCTATATACCCTGGGGCTGAGCTGTATACCCTGATCTGTGATGTGGCGCTGTATACCCTGATCTGTGATGTGGAGCTGTATACCCTGATCTGTGATGTGGAGCTGTATACCCTGATCTGTGATGTGGAGCTGTATACCCTGATCTGTGATGTGGAGCTGTATACTCTGATCTGCGAGGCTGAGATATATACCCTGATCTGTGATGCTGAACTATATACCCTGATCTGTAATGTGGAGCTGTATACCCTGATCTGTGATGTGGAGCTGTATACCCTGATCTGTGACATTCTCAGTACTTGCTCTCTTTTTGTATGTATGGACTCTGCACAGTAACACTTCTCTTGTCCTGTATGCTGGGTGTCATTCTCAGTATTTGCTCTTTTTTTGTATGTATGGACTCTGCACAGTACCGCTTCTCTTGTTCTGTATGCTGGGTGTCATTCTCAGTATTTGTTCTCATTTTGTAAGTATGGACTGATGTCTGCAGGGATTATATTTATGGTACCACTTCTTTTCTAACCCGGAATTGATTTTCCATTGACTAAATGTACTGCCAGATGAAGTTACTTTATAGTGGCAATTCATAAGTCCTGATATTAAAGTGCATATTAAGCCACACCTCAGTTTAGCTAAACCCAGTTTATGCAGTTTCTTCACCCTTTAAACTACAGGGAAATTAAAACTTCTCCCTTGCAATGGGGCTGCACCCACACTGCAAGGACTGAATGTTTATTTGGGTCTAGGGGTCTGTGGAAAAAGTAGTTTGTGGATTGTTCCTCAGCATCCTTACATTCAGTGCAGGGCTAAGGACACTGGACCAGTCTTGATGACATCAGCAAGAGCATTGGGTGGGGGGGCTACAGGGACTGGTCTTGCAGTGCAAAGGAGCTTGTGGGGGCAGCTCCACTGCAAGGGAGTATTTCTACTTTCTCTGGAGTTCAGCCTTATACTCATAGGTGTGCACACAGGGTGTGCCAGGTGTGCCTACACATCCTACTCACCCTGTGCAGCACAGATTCCCCCTTTTGGCTTGCCCCCTGCATCGCTTCCGGCTTCCTTCCTCTTCTCCGGATGCTGAAGTGGGCACACACAGAGTGTGGGGGGAGGGGCTGGGAAATATGTAATTTACCGGCCCCTTCCCTTTCTGAATGAACATAGTGAGTGCTCAGCACCATGTGGTTGGGCTTTCACCCTAATACAATAGGCTGCGCACACCTATGCTTATACTATTCTCTCAAGTTGTCATCTCTGTCTTTGTAGTTTTATTTTATACAGGTTCTCCTTATCCACCCACGCTTTGATAAGACCGCTAACTGCATTTAGACATGTCTGCACCTAGTCATAGAACATCAGCAGTGCCAACACATTCTCGCTCCTGGCATGGTAAACTTTCCTCAAGTATACAAATTAGATGTTTTCTGTGCCGGTGCTGTTTTTATCTCCACTTTTAGCCCTCTACATTTCTAATTTACATACATGTAAATACATTACTCATTGCATTTTAATAAAGCATTGACATTACAGCTAAGGACAGAAGTATGAGCTAAATGGGAATACATCATTTGCACCTTGGAAAATCTGTAAAAATATAAGAGAACTGCAGGCAATCGGTTATTAGTCATTTTGGTCTTAATGCATAAGTAATAAGGCAGAGTATAAATATAGTTCAGTTAACTTCATGTTACATTTTCATCTAAAGGGGACCTGTCAAAAAGAAAACGTATTTTTCAATCAAAGTATTACCTAGAAGTATGTTTAAAGTGAACCTGTCATCTCTTGTAATATCCTGCATAAGAGTACATAGCACTGGTGCCTGCGTTTACCCTCATTAGCGCCAAAAACAGTTTCTGTATGTCCTTCTTTAATCCTCTGTCTACCAACATAGTTTATAAATGGTGCTGTATATAAGCGGTTAAGTCGGTATTAAAGTCTATTTTCTTTTACATCTGACAAAAATAACATATTTCACATGAATATGAACTTTTTTTTTCTACTCCAACCCATTCTTACCTTCCAACAAGAAACAGGCAGAGACTGGTGATCACATAGGATATAATGATTCCTATCCACAATTCCTTGCTGAAGGGATTCAGAAAACCAAACATGTATGAGCCCTCAGTGGCTGTATCTTTCTTTAGGAGTACACCAATCCCAGTCTGCATGAAGGGTTTGGTGAAGGATATGGCATTCTCTCTCACAGTTGTAATTGTCAAAGGTGCTATGGCCAAATCGGCTTCCTAGAAGAAACAAATGCATGACATCATGGGTATAAACCGCTAGCAGGATTGCAATACTGATGCACAGATATGCCAGAACATAGCATCAAACATGGCCTGGGAGTCATGAAAGCTGTACTACTCCAATATGCATATAACACCCTTAACCAAGAAGAAGGCCCTTGCCCCCCCATCTCCCACTACCTATCTCAGTGACAGACCAGAAAAATGGTTTGCGAGCCCTGTTCGTGTTTCTTAAAAACCCAATGGCCATACGTTATGGGTAGGTTCGTTTTAGTAGTGCTCAGATGAGCTCTTTCTGGAAGTTCTATATTTTGTTGAGTCTTAAACGTTTTAAAAGAAAAAAATAATAATAGGCAGGTGGAAGTACTGTAGATTGCGAAAAAGGAGCTCTAACACATTGCATATTGGACTCCAAAGGTGTGTGCAGCCTTTTGCATTAGGTCATGCACCCCAAAGCTCAAACACACATGTGTATATATATATATAAATATATATATATATATATATATATATATATATATATATATAGTGGGGGGTTAGCTCAATGGGGATCACCTTCCCTGGGAAAAAGGTAGTCCAAACGGCAGGTTTTTCTTAAAAGCTGACTTGTAGCCAGTTTTATTGAAAAGGTTTCATGAAAAATCAAACAAACAAAATGGAAAATAAAACATTGCCATCCAGGCTCTTGCTAAACATTTCCAGGTTTCCTAACTCATAGGTGAAGGGTTTCTCCCAGTCACCCACAAAACAAAGATAATGCAAACCTTTTGTTTCAGTCACAAAGCAAAACTTCAGTTCAGCAGCTCTCTCAGGTTTTTGGCTTCCTGAGTCCCAGGCAACAGCAAACCTTTCCTCTACTGCTTATTTATGCCACCTGTTGGTGGGCACAAGTGGACCACAAAATCTGTTCCAGAACCAACCCTGCTAATGGTGGCTGGTAACACCTGGACTGGATTTTCCCTTAGTTCACTGCAAATGAACGCATCCGAGGCGACACATACCGTCAATCGATCACCTCGTCTTTCATAATGTCACATATCCCCACCTCTGCTCAAGCCCCAGCAGCTGAGCAACTGTCCCAACCAGACAATGGATGTGGGAAAGGGCATCTGCATTATTCTGGAGTTTCCCAGCTCTATGTTCCATTGTGAATTTAAATGCTTGCAGAGCAAGGAACCACCTTGTCACATGACTGTTATCACACATCCATTTAAGAGGGGCATTATCAGTGAATAGCCTGAATGGTCTCCCCAACAGGCAATATTTCAGGGCCTTTAAGACCCATTTGATAGCTAGCTAGCTTGCCAACCTCTACATGGGTTGGTGGGAGAGGCTCCGCATCTTTGCACCGGGTGGTCCCAGCCGTCATGACACCCACTTTTACGGTCGTTACATTGACGACCTGTTGTTTATTGTATCCAGGGATGTGGTTTCAGCCGAGGAATGGATTACATACATGAACATGCCTTTAATCTGAGTTTCACAGCCTGTCATGAAGATAGGGTCATTACATTCCTGGATGTGACTGACGGCCAGGGGTGGAAGGATCGTGTCTAGTCTATATAGGAAACCTTTGACGGGCAATTCACTCCTTCGAGCCGATTCCAGTCACCCAGCACATACATTGAGAGGAATCCCTGTTGGGCAGTTTTTGAGACTCAGACGGATATGTAATGATCCATCTGACTATGAGCATGAAAAAGTGGGGATGCAACGACGCTTCATAGAAAGGGGCTATTCGCCTTCGGTTGTACAGAGAGCCAATAATATTGCCGTCAGACAAGTTGCGATACAGCTCAAGTAGATCCAGGCGCACAGCCCCTCTGGCTAACCGATGTCCAGTATTTTCCACGCCATACAGTTTGGAATTTTACAAAGTTAGGAGTATACAGTCCTGCTCACCATTATTGGCACCCATGAAGTTTATGTACATATTGTGGAATATCTACTGAAGGAAATGTATCAAATTAACCAACATATTACTACAGATAGCTTGTGTTTGACAAAAAACTGTAAATGATAAATAACATTTAAAAAGATAAACATTATGAGGAAAACAGAGAAAACCATAATGCTTGCCTTGTCAGTGGTATTGGCACCCTTTGCTGCAAATCAGTATGGAAACCCAATTTGGCTCACCTGTTGCAGATCTCAAATGAGGATCACCTGTGATGAATTGCCTCCACCCATGTGACCCAAATTAGCCAATAAATGAACATTTTGGTTTTATAAAAAGCCACCTGTTATTCCCTCTTCATGTGTGACAATGGTAAAGACAAAGGAGCTGTCTGACGACACCAGAAA
>BLSH010438581.1:338429-356430 GCA_018402905.1 Glandirana rugosa | reverse complement strand
CACCAAGCAGGGTGTATGACGTGTGCTGTGACATTTGTCCATTAGTATATTTGGTGTATGGAACATAATGTTAATTACTTGGACCACTATAAGTACGCAAATAATAAACTTCACCTAACTTGCCACAGGGGGGAGGCTTGAACGCCTGTCGTGCCTGTGGGCGAGAAGGGGGAAATTTCACATTGGTCACAAGGAAAAATTACGACGATCTTTTCTCCGACCCTCTCTCTCATCTCGGGTTTCTCACCCGGGATGCTCTCTGGTGGAACTGGGGTAAACTATTATATGCACGTATGTCACCCTACATTATACCTGTGTATGAACTCAAAAGATCCTGCTGATATAAATTTGGTACATTTCCATTTATTTCTGAAGACATTCACTCAGTTATGCAAAACATGAAGGGGTGCCAATAATGGTGAGCAGGACTGTAATCCTCAAGTATGTGTCCATATTACATCCCACTGTATGCACGTATATTATCAAATGGGGTCAAGGTGGTCTCTCGTAGGGCCCACTCTTTGGGCTCTACTCTCTCTCCCAGCCTCTTTTCTAGCAGCATTAAAAAGGAACACTGGTTACACTTTAAAGGGGGAAGAGCGGGTGTCCGTGCTGTCCGCAAGTTCGGAGGGGGGACACCGTTCAATCCACTTCAAATAATAAACGCATGAATATCACCAGGTTCATTAATTGTAATACAAGGTATGTGGTTTATATGATTACCTGTTTACAGTGTCGTGTGCAGTATGTGGGACGAACCACACGGAGGCTACGGGATCGCATGAGCGACCATCTTAGGGACATCAATAAAAACCATGCCACCAATGTCTCCCGACATTGGAATGAGGTGCATCAAAAGGATGTTTCAGGTTTAAGAATTCAGGTAGTGGAAAAAATCGTATCTCCACCCAGAGGGGGTGATAAGTTTAAAATGTTGTGTAGGAGGGAGGTGTTTTGGATATTATATTTTGGAACTAGGAGACCTGAGGGGCTCAACTTTGAGTGGGATGTTTCCCACTTTTATGATCAATAATATATATATACAGGTTGCGAGCCCCCTGGGTCTCCTTGTTTACCCATGACGCCTCTTACCCACAGGGTAAGTTGTTCGGCTGGAAGTTAACCTGGGGATTGTTTTCCTATTTAGGGACTCTGTATTTGCACATAGTATTTAAACAAACATCATGTATTTTATACAAAGAAATTTTTCTTCCATTAGAGACTTTGAGGGCTTTTTAGCTATATTGTTGCCCACCACTCGTGTTTATGGATGGAGATTAGCAACAAAAAAGTCTCTTTACTTATTTCTTTTCCTATTTATATGGATTTGTGATGTTTTGTATATTATGTTTATGAGTGTCAGATATTTTTATCTTTCCTTTACGGGGTTTCAAGATGGTTTTTTCGACATGGAGCTTACACATTTTAAGTTATATGTCTTTGTCTGTTCCCTTGCCATTATTGATATTATATAAAACAGTTTTGAGACTATTCATTACACAGTATGTTGGGGTGAGAGGTTGGGGGGGGGGGTTTCCTGCTCCTCCTTCTTGATCATGGATTTTTCTTTTTTCTTTTTGTCACTAATCAACTTCTTTTTATAATTGCCTCTATATTGTTTTTTCATGTATGTATATATATATACTCATATAGAACCGCTTTTCTTCTTTTACAGTTGGGTCGGCCTGGTTGAATCTCACAGGGGAGTCTGCAGTAGTGTGTCTGGAGGATTTCCCCATTTAAATTATACGCATAACACCTGGCCCTCTGTTGGACTTCACCACGCTGCACCTCTAGGAGGATCTGCAAGATCAAGGAAGCTAATTATGTTAATGACTATGCATCAGCTGGTGGACTGTGATGCCATTGGCTAATTTTGGGAAATGGCCATTAGAGTGCTTGTATTTATATGCATGTGTACCTATGTTGTGTTAGCTATGAGTAAGCGCCCTTAGGGGGGCTTGAAACGCATCAGCATATTGTCCCCTTTCGGTATCGCATGGATTTGTACCAATAAAGCAATTCAATGAGTGCGGCCGTCTGGAGTTTTCCTTCAGTTTTTTATGCTACATGCATACTGAAGCTGGCACCCTCTGGGACTGTTTAAACTGTTTACAAGAGTCAGGTAGTTTGGAGCGGTCTACTCTTTTTCTTATAGATGGCACTGTACTTGAGCTTCAGTCTAAATTGAAAAATCTAGGGGTGATATTTGATGCTAGTCTAACCTTTGAGCCACATGTACAAAATGTTGTCAGAACCAGTGGCGCCCCGTCCATTAGGGTGCACGGGCACCGCCCCCTCTCTCCAGTCACCCCCTCTATGCTAATGGATAAGATTCATGCATAGCATAAATCTATCCATGGCCACCCGTGACACCCCCCATTCATGCGGCCGGCCCCTTTGAGGCGCCGGCTGCATGAATTATCGCGGCTGGGGGTGTCTATGAAGCGACTCATTAGAGCCTTAGGCTCTAATTGGCTTCATTATAGTGTGGCTTGGTGCCACAAGCTCCACTGAACGGCTCTCCGCCAATAAGGAAGCGCCGGTATGATACCGGTTTCCTGATTGGCGGATTAGACAGGCAATCCTATTGGACGCCTTTCTCAGAGGAGGAGGATGCCGCCGGACTTGGAGCACTCACACAGCACGCTCCCCGCTTGCCGGACTCTGCACGCTGCCTGTGCCTGCTGCCCGCTCATAGATGGGCTAAGTGCAGGACTTTGATGTCCCGACTGCCCGGGGGGGGGAAATCGGTCAGTGCCGTATACCTGTGTTACTGGCTGCTATATACCTGTGTTACTGGCTGCTATATACCTGTGTTACTGGCTGCTATATACCTGTGTAACTGGCTGATATATACCCCACCTGTGATACTGGCTGCTATATACCTCACCTGTGATGCTGAGCTGTATACTGTGTCCTGTGATGCTGAGCTGTATACTGTGTCCTGTGATGCTGAGCTGTATACTGTGCCCTGTTATGCTGAGCTGTATAGTGTGTCCTGTGATGCTGAGCTGTATATTCTGTCCTCTAATGCCGAGCTGTATACTCCTGACACAATATGTGGAATACAGGCTACGAAGTGGGTGGATTCTATAAGGGGTGGGGCTTCTGATAAGTAGGAGGGGTCAAAAAGGACTGCCACTGGTCAGAGCATCTTTTTTCCACTTGAGAAACATTGTTCGGCTGCGTCCTATGCTATCATACACTGTAGCTGAAAAGCTGATCCACACATTTGTGTTCTCCCATCTTGACTACTGCAATGCTCTACTTGCTGGGGTACCTAAATCCATTATAAATCGGCTTCAATATGTTCAAAATTCTGCAGCCAGAATCCTGGCCAGGTCTAGTACAAGTGATCATATTACCCCTATCCTGGAGTCCTTGCACTAGCTACCCTTCAGGTTTCGCATAGACTTTAAGATCCTCTTGCTCACCTACAAGGCTCTTCATGGCTTGGCACCCCATTATCTCCCTGAACTTTTTTCAACGTACCCCCCCCCCCCGTAACCTTCGCTCCTCAAATTATGGTTATTTGTGTGTCCCCCCTACTCACCTACACTCAATGGGGGACAGAGCCTTTTCCTGCTATGCTCCAAAACTATGGAATTCAGTTCCTAAGAATGTCAGAGAGATCCTCTTCTCTAAACTCATTCAAATCAAATCTAAAAACTTTTTCTTTAGACAATCTCACTTAATTGTACCTTTATCCCTTATGTTATCGTGTGTATTTCTTGTGTTTTCCTTGTAAAGCACTTTGAGAAGCCACCTTTAAAGGCACTATATAAAATAAAGTTTATTATTATTATTATTATAGCCCTCAACCAATAATGTAGCCAAGGTATTTGGCCTCCTCCAAGCCTATGGCACACTTTTTGGGGTTGGCAGTGAGTCCTGCTTTCCTAAAGGAATCTACTACTGCTTGCACCCGGGGCAAAGGAGATTCCCAATCTGGGCTGTGGATGACTACATAGTCCAAATAGGCAGCTGCGTATTGGCAATGTGGTCCCAATGTCTTGCCCATCATTCTCTGGAATGAGGCAGGAGCACCATGCAAACCAAAAGGCATCTACTTATATTGGAATGACCCCTCAGAAGTAGAAAAGGCAGTTTTCTCTTTTGCAGACTCCGTTAGGAGTATCTGCCAATAACTTTTAGTCAGGTCTAAAGTAGTTATGTACCTGGCACTTCCCAATCTGTCAACAAGTTTGTTTACCCAAGGCATTTGGTACGCATCGAATTTGGACACGCTATTCAACTTCCTGAAATCATTACAAAACCTTATAGTGCCACCTGTCTTTGGGATCAACGCTATGGGACTTGACCAATCACTGTGGGCTTCCTTTATCATGTCTAACTCTAACATGTTCTTTATTTCATTTGCAGCTGCTTCCCGCCTAGCCTTGGGTATTCTATAGTGCTTTACATTTACGCGGACACCTCGTTCCGTAATTATGTCATGCTGTATAACTGTCGTCAGTGCAGTTAGGTGAGAGAAAAAGTCTCTATTCTTACTCACAAACTCTTTAACGTCCTTTTGTTGGGCCACAGAAAAGGTTTCAGTTATGGGTACCTCGGGTGTCACGGGGATCATGTCCTTTTGGGGAGTTGGCACTGCCAATAAAGTCTCTCTGTCCTTCCAAGGTTTCAAGAGATTAGCATGATATATTTGCTCTGGTTTCCTTTTCCCTGGCTGATAAACTTTGTAGTTTACTTCCCCTACTCTTTCCATAATTTCAAAGGGACCTTGCCACTTTGCTAGGAATTTACTCTGAACTGTGGGGACTAGTACAAGCACTCTATCCCCATGGTTGAAGGTCCGGGTCTTGGAACCCTGATTATAAACCCTTCTCTGGGCCTCCTGGGTTTGCTCCATATGTTCCCGTACAAGCGGCATGACAGCCTTGATTCTATCTTGCATCAATGAGATATGCTCAATGACGCTACTGTAAGACGTGGTCTCTCCCTCCCACGTTTCTTTTGGGACATCTAGCAATCCCCTGGGATGTCTACCATACAGTAGTTCAAAAGGGGAATAACCTTTAGATGCCTGAGGTACCTTTTGTATGGCAAACATGAGGTATGGCAGCAAAAAATCCCAATTTCTCCCATCTTTGTCCACCACCTTTTTTAACATGCTTTTGAGCATTTTGTTAAATCTCTTCACAAGACCATCAGTTTGGGGGTGGTAGACAGAGGTACGGAGATGGGAGATTTTGGACAACTTACACAATTCTTTAGTGACTCTGGATATAATTGGTGTGCCTTGATCCATTAACACGTCTTTTTAATACCCACAGAACTAAATACCTGCACAAGCTCTTTGGCAATAGCCTTAGCTGAGGTATTACGCAAGGGAGTGGCTTCAGGATAGCATGTGGCATAGTCCAGAATTACCAGTATGTGCTGATGGCCCAGGGCAGACTTTACTACTGGTCCCACCAGATTCATGCCAATTCTTTCAAAAGACACTTCAATTATCGGTAACAGTACCAGCGTACTGTGAAAATGAGGCGATGGCGCAGACACTCTGTGCATGACTCACAATATTCTTTAACATATGCATGTAATCCAGGCCAAAAGAATCTCTGGGTTATCCTCTCCTTAGTTTTCTCTATACCCAGATGTCCACCCATTATAAGACCATGGGCCAAATCTAATACCATCCGGCGATAGGGTTTGGGAAGCACTAATTGCTCTACCTACTTCTCCCCTTGCTTTACCACTTCATACAGCAAGTTATTTTTAAGAGCCATGCAGGGAAAAGACACCCCCTACATTAGGTTCAACAGGGTTGCCATCAATCATGTTAATGTTTTCTCTGGCTCTAATGAGTGTGGAGTCTCTTAATTGTTCCGTACAAAAGTCATCTTTCCTGACTTCTAAGTCAAGCACCACATTCTGTCCACTCTCATTATTAGAGTCACAGATAATTTCTTGTTCATTATCCTCAAGCTTGGGGCTGCATTCTAGCTCATCCTGCGCTCTAGCCATTACAGAAAAAGGAAAAGGACCTATGTCTCCGTTGGACACACAATCAATTTCCCTTTCAATTTTGCAGTCAAAAGGGTCTGGAGTGAGTTCCAGTGTTTCCTCAGCAGGGGAGCTCTGTCCTCCCGACTCCTTTTGTTTTCCCATAAACTCCAAAAGTGTGGAAAATCTCTCCCCACTGGGACTTCATGAAGTAGTGAGGGTACCACCCCCACTGAATGTGTCACAGTGCCCCAAGGGGCAACCACAGCAGTCTGGTAGTCACGTGTGTCACCATGTATACAAATCACCCCAATAGTGCTAGGGTGTAACTTTGCAGGATTTACACAATCACCTTTGACTAATGTCACAACACTACCAGAATCTAGCAGAGCAGTGACTGGCTTTCCATCACACACATTTGTTTTTCCATGCATCCCTGACATGACGCAGTACATGCTACCTGTGCAAAAAGAGACATGCATTTTTTCAAGTAAGCATTATCACATTGCATTGGTTCATCATTTAGGGAATAGTTAGCAGCAATATGACGTAACACATGGCAGCGATAACATTTTATGTGTTTTGTACCCAGTCTTCTAAACTGCCTCAGAGACCTTCCTGACCTATTTGGGCAGTCTCCAGGTCCTGAGCCCATAGTCTCATGATCTATTGAAACAGTCTTGTGATTTTTCCCCACGCTCTTGAACCCTGGAACAGTCTTACTGGATCCTCTGGCCATTTTTTCACCCCTAGACACATTGGCGTGGAGCACGGATGGGTTCATCAAGTCCTCGACAGCTGTCTATCTCTCCACCAGGTCCACCAGCTGGTTTGCAGTCTTAGGGTCCCCACTTCCTCAAAGTGCAGGGAGCATGCATAAATAACGGTCCATGACCACACGCTCCACAATCTTAGGGCCCAGCAAAGTCTCTGGCTGCAGCCATTTCTTGGATTAAGTCAAACATTTGACAGCGGGGTGGTTTGTCAGTACTATATGACCACTGATGCACCCGTTGAGCCCGGGCTGCAATGGTGACACCCAGGCGTGCAAGCATCTCAGCTTTCAGTGTCTCATTATCCTGGGCAGCATCGGGTTCCAGGTCATAATATGCCTTTTGGGATCCTCCTGTCAGAAAGGGCACTAGAGGTCCTGCCCATTGCTCTTTTTTGCCATCCTTCTTGAACAGCGACTCTTTCAAAAGTTGCTAAGTAAGCTTCCACGTCATGCTGGTGTCATCTTCTGCAGGTAATAGCTGGCACGCACCATTTTCTGTTCCACCGGCAAAGGACCTGCAGACCCCTTCTTTAACTACACCAGGGCATCCGCAAACTGGTGATTCATCTCCTGCTGGGCTGCAATGGCCTGGCGATTTGCCTCCTGCTGGGCTGCAATGGCCTGGCGATTTGCTTGCTGCGGCCTCTGTGACTTGGCAGTTGGTTTCCTGCAGCGCTACAGTGGCCTGTGCAACCTGGCGATTGGTTTCCTGCTGGGTTGCAGTGGCCTGCAGCAGGGCTTTTAACACATTCTCCATCTTTCCACTTGTTCAGGAAGGTGCCCGCATCCTCCACCATATGTGCTGGTTAGCTCAATGGGGATCACCTTCTCTGGGAAAAAGGTAGTCCAAACAGCAGGTATTTCTTAAAAGTGGACTTGTAGTCAGTTTTATTTAAATGGTTGCGTGAAAAATCAAACAAACAAAACAGAAAATAAATCCTTGCCATCCAGGCTCTTACTAAACATTTCCAGGTTTCCTAACTCAGAGGTGAAGGGCTTCTCCCAGTCACCCACAAAACAAAGATAATGCAAACCTTTTGTTTCAGTCACAAAGCAAAACTTCAGTTCAGCAGCTCTCTCAGGTTGGCTTCCTGAGTCCCAAGCAAAAGCAAACCTTTCCTCTACTCCTGCTTTTTTATACCACCTGTTGTTGGACACAAGTGGACCACAAAATCTGTTCCGGAACCAACCCTGCTAAGGTGGTTGGTAACACCTGGACCAGATTTTCCCTTAGTTCCCTGCAAATGAACGCATGCGAGGTGACACATACCATCCATCGATCACCTCGCCTTTTATAATGTCACAATACACACACACACAAACACGCATACAGACACACACGCTCTTTTAAATGAATGTAATCAAATATTTTTAAATATATTTTTTTATGTTTTAATAGATTTTACATCTTATTGCAGAACTGGTCAGAGAGAGAAAGAAGGGATGAGAGAGAGAAAAAGGGGGGTGAGAGAGAAAGAGGGGGAGAGAGAGGGGGGATGAGAGTGAGCAGAGGGCGAAAGAGAGAGGGGAGGGGGGTAGAGAGAGGTGGTGAGAGAGGAGAGGGGGGAGAGAAAGAAAAAAGAGGAAGGGGGGGTGAGGGGGTGAGGGGGTGAGAGAGGAGAGAGAGGGTAAGGGAAGGGGGAGTGAGGGGGAGAGAAAAAAAGGGGGTGAGAGGGGGGGAGAGGAGAGCGAGGGGGAGAGAGAGAAAAATGAGAGGAGTGAGAGGGGGTAAGGGGGTGAGAGAGGAGAGAGAGGTGGTGAGGGTGAGAGAGGAGAGTGAAGGGTAAAAGAGAGAGGGGGTTAAAGGGAGAAGGGGTGTTCAATATGCTTGCTACTCAAAATCATGGTCCCAGGCTGGTCTCCCCTAGGCTTGGTCAGCCATGATCTACAAGTACTGTGTGCTGTATATTTAAATCTGCCTCCTTCATTACAAGCCTTTTCACAGCAGTGTGTACAAGTCAGGGGTTAGATTGTGGGGTGGGGCAGACATAGCGGGGATAAGATGGGAGGCAGGGCAGATTCAGCCTCATCCATTCTGTTTATATAGCATACTGCACTGAGCACAATACAGTGCTCCACCCCCAGCTCACAGGCATCCCCTACCCACCCGGCCGGCAGGGAGGTGAGTAGATGATGCAGCTGATTCAGTGCTGCTGGTAAACTATGATTTATTAGTGTGCCTCGCACACTTCTGGATGATACACTGGATGATACTCTAGCAACCAGGTTGAATAGGATGTGTCCAGGTACACTCAGCACACGCCTATGTTGGACTCCTAGATGTTGCACAGTGGCTCAGTTGAATGACAGAAAACACGTGAAGCAGCGCCAACCCCTCTAAACCCTCATATAAACGTCCATACAAACATATGTGCAAAAAATTGTCCAATAATAAGTGAAGAGCACTTATAATATAAAATGTCACTATAAAGTGTCAAAACAGTCCAAACAAATATCACAGAGTGACCAGATACATTAATCCAAACAAAGTGACTTCAGTGCTATTAAAGTGATGAGGTGCTCCAAAGTGCTCCAAACGTAAACGGTGCAAGGTGCCAAACCTCTCATGTGGCCCCACTCACCAGAAACAAGGGACCCCCAGCTTTTCAGTCTGAGGGTCAGACAAGCCAAATTCTGGTGGTGGCAGATCCTGGCTGGGATCCTCTGGTTGGATGGAGGCAGGTAACGTGGGTCAAGATATCCAAAATTGCCCACTCACCGATGTGCAGATACCGCCTGCAATACTGGGCAGAATAATAGAAAAGGTGAGAAATTAAATGTGTCTCTCTTTAAGAGTTGCACTTTTTTCCCCCAATCTCTTCAGCTCCGAACTCCAATTCTTAGATGTGATGGCTGCATTAGTTATTTCCTTTATTTTCTCCTAGCGATCCTGCTTTTCAACAGAACAAGCGATCCTGATCGTGAGAATGTCCCAAGCTGCCTGGAAATCTCTGATTATTGGGACATTCTCACGATCAGGACAGGTTTGAGGTTTTTGATTTATGCACTTTTGGTTATCACATCCATAGCGCGGATTGTTTGATTTTATACAGTGGCTCAGTTGCCACCCCCTCATGCTGACATCATCAAGCCTACATTATAATCAGTGCAGGACCATTTAAATGAATTACAGCCAAGCAAATTGGCAATGTCCACATCCTCATAATCTGCTAGAACTACCCTCCCTACAGTATAGTGCTGAAGATCACAGAAGAGCACCCTGGACTGGGGATTAGAGCAAGTAAAAATGGATCATAGAAACATTTTTTCTGGTGTTCAGCTATAAAGATCAGCAATATCTTAATTTTGTCATCCAATATTGCGAAAAGGGGTTAAGTCAATTCGTTTAAAGGTCAGCCAACTCAAAGCTGACATTTTCTTTCATAGATACAGGAGATTCAAACCACCTGATAGTTTTTTTATATCTCTTAGGATCTCTATGCCCCTTGAGTTTCAGGGTGTGCATGCTCCCCCACTCTCCCTTTTTTATTTTTTACTTCTATTATGTAAAAGAGAAAACAACTGGAAGTTCTAGAACACATCAAGGTGAGCCAGAACACCCAAAACCCCCAGGTGGATAGAAGAAGAGTGGGAGAGGGAGATCTTACAGTTTGTTTATTATTATTATAGGTACTTATATAGAGCTGTCGCTTTACATATATACAGTATATTGTACATTCACATCAGCCCCATTGTAAGGAGCTTACAATCTAAGGTCCCTAACTTACATTCATACATGCACATGCTACGGCCAGTTTAAACAGGAGCCAATTACCCTACCAGCATGACTTTGGAGTGTGGGTGGAAACCGGAGTACCTGGAGGAAACCCATGCAGGCACAGGGAGAACATGCAAACTCCAGGCAGGTAGTGCCGCGGTTGAGATTCGAACCAACAACCTTAGTGCTACTAGGCGGAAGTGCTAACCAATTAGCCACTGTGCTGTCCGTTTATCCAAGACATATAAGAGGAGAAAGGCTGACTTAGCCCATTAGGCTCCTTGTATAACTAAAATGTAACTTTTGGATGGTCTAGCCCTTAACACCCCAAACCTTTCCTTTTTTACAGGGCTTTTTATTGAAAGATGCAAGATGGCAACTTTTTATAAATATATGTTCTGAGACACAAACCTATCTTAAGCCCTTTACATTTCTCACCATAGATATATCAAGCACATAAACTAAGATAAGGTGAATGGAAATTTTCTCACAGGAATTCCTCTGTTCATGCTGTGCTATGCTTTGGCAGTCTGGAGTTTGGAGGGGTGAACTTTGTTGCTGAAGGCATAAAAAAAACTTCTATATAGCCCCCCATTGTTCCAGGAGACTGTGTTCCCCAAGAGAGGGCTCATGATGAAATTTGATTCTCAGCGACATAATTATCAGGCATAGCTGTCTGATCACATTATAGAAATGTCAAGAAGCATCTGGGTCTGTAGCTGCAAATACTCCTAGGAAGCTGTGAAATACATCTGTCACTGTGACAATTGCCTGTGTATAAAGGCCCCGCTGGCTACAGAGCCTCACAAACTTGCCAGTTCACCTTTTTAACCCCCATTAGTGAATAGGAAATGTCAAGGTTTCCAAACAATGTGCTGCGTTAAAGTAGGACCAAGGACATATGATGGACAGTGTTCATAAAAAAGAAACGCATTGCTAGCAATGTATGCAAAATTAAAAAATTAAAGGAATTCAGCTTAAAATATTACTTTTCCCATTGTGTCACCCCTTTTATATAACAAGAGAAAAGTCCTTTCTTCCATCAGCTTGTAGGCAGGTTGCCTACTGTGCTAATGCTTGCTAGACTAATGTGGCTGCCCAGGTTGGGGGGGGGGGGGGAGAGTTAACTCTTATGTTCAACTGCTTGTGGGCTTTTGGTGTCCAGCCTCCTGTCCTGTGATATATAAAAGGCAGAGGTTTGTATCTCAAGGGCGTTGGGTCAGCGAACAAAAGGATGGGATTGTATAGGACATGCGGAGACTTGCAGTTCTTCTGTGTAGCACTAGCTTTCAGAATTCACCCAAGTTTTGAATTTCTCCCATGAGTCCTACTTGCTATGGACTTGACCCACTAGACCCTCCAGGCCGCATCCATCTTCTGCCCCTTTTCCTTCTGGGCCACGATCTCCGGCTCTGTGATTGGCTGGAGTCGCATGATGTCACTCCCGCGCATGCGCACGGGAGCCGCCAGTCACTGCACGATCTCAGTGAAGGAACTGCACAGAGGCCGTTTCTTCACTGCACATGTGCCCGATGATGTGGGCACATCACAGTACACTGTATGTCTCCTAAACCATGCAGGTTTGGGAGATATGCAAGGAACCTACAGGTAAGCCTTATTATAGGCTTACCTGTAGGTTAAAGTGGTTGTCACGGGTTGATGGTAATGGTAAACACATGAAGGGAGTGTCACCTGTCCATCATAAGGACTTCCCCTATTCTTACATGCTCTTTGTACCAGGAGCTGTGTTTTTTAGCATTTACCTACAGCACCACTTGTAAGTAAAACATGGTTTTACAGCTGTATAATGTGCTTTGAAAGGGCCACTGTGTCAGAATGGATGGACTCTGTTCTGTAAGCAGCAGCATAAATGTACTGTTTTTAATTACGAGTGAGGGAGAATAAGTGGCCCATATGTGCTAGACCATCTCCAACCATCATTGGTACTGTATTAGTGGAAGGGGAATTGTGCCCCATTGTTGATGTCAGCGGGAGGAATAGTGCCCCATCATTGGTGCCAGTGGAATGAATGGTGTCCCATTGTTGGTATTAGTGGGAGGAATAGTGCCCCATCGTTGATGTCAGTGGAAGGAATAGTGCACCAATTTTTTTATGTCATTGGGAGCAATAGTGTTAAATCATTTAAATCAGTGGGATGAATTATGCCCCATTTATGGTGCCAGTTGGAGGAATTGTGCCTCATCGTTGGGGCTAGTGGGAGGAATAGTGCCCCATCAGTGGTGTCAGTGAAAAGAACAGTGCTTCATATCAATGGAAGGAATAGTGCCCCAAGATTCTGATAAAGGCAAGCAAAGGCTTGCAGTTTGCACACCACTTTGGTAGACCAGGGTAGGATTGGAAACACATAAAACTATTTATTTTTTACTTTGATTAAATATATATTAATTTTATCAAGAATGCTTAGAAATTCATTTATCTAGGTTAATAACATACCAACAAATTGGAGCATCTTTGCCGCATGAAATTCAATAAAGTTTTTTTTTTATATGATTGACGCAGTGGGGGCCTAACTTTTTGTTTTTGTTGACTCACCTTTCGGATGATTTCTCCCACCATTCCACTCCAGTTTCCTTCCTGGTCTTTGGATCCATACTTTCCATCCTTCACTAAATGCAATGTGTAATTGAATCCCAGAGACTGAGCGAGTTCAGTGAGAAGATCAATGGCATAGCCTTCCAAAGCATCTGATTCAGTCTTCATCGCAAAAGGCTTTTCCTGTATTCCCAAAAAATGCCAAATATTAATGTTTCAGATTTCCAGTCTCAGCAAAAATGCATAAATAGATAAAAAACAAAAAAACAAAAAACAAAAAAAAAATCATCATAAAACAGAAACATATACAAATCTGGCTAAACAAAAACACATTCATAAACACATAATAAACACAGAAAAAATACTTCAATATTTCTTTGTTGTGCTTCAAATACAAACTGAAAAAGAATCAATGATTAAGGAACTTTAAAAAAAATATGTTACCAAAATTGTGGTGACAGTCAGAGTTTTTGGAATTTGACGTTTTGTTCTTTCCTGTAATTTAAATAAAATGACATAATCACAAAAATGGATAATAAATTGACATATTTGTATGATTTGACTGCAAACTAATGGGGAAGGTGTGGGCCATGCACACTAAAGCCTTGTATACACGGTTCGATGGTCGTACGACCGAACGGACCAAATCGTATGTTGGCTGTTGTATCTAGCATACTGACATGCACTACACGATCGTACGACCAAGCTGAACGTAGTGACGGATTATGAACGTATAAAGAGAAAGTTCAGGTGCATGTAATTAGTGTCTGGCCGTTCCTGACTTCTGAGCATGCGTGTTTTGCACAATACAACTTGTTGGACCTACTTCTCTGTACACACGGTACAACGGCCGTACGACCGCTTGTTGGTACTACCAAGTTTTCTAGTCTGCTCATACAACTTCTGTTGTATGACCGTCGTACGTTGGCTGTTCTAATCGCGTGTACTAACGGTCGATTTACCATACAACGGTCGTTTGTATGACCTGTTGTATACGATCATCGACCCGTGTGTACGAGGCATAAGGGGTTGATTTACTAAAGCTGGAGAGTGCAAAATCTGGTGCAGCTGTGCATGCTAGCCAATCAGCTTCTAACCTTAGCTTGTTCAATCAAGCTTTGAAAATAAAACCTTGAACCCCTAATTGTTCCTGCAGCAAACCATGGCATCTTCTAGCCAGTTGGGAGATATATGGGCTGTGTATAAGAAGAAATCTTCCCAAATGCGATGTAAGAGTAAAGACCCAAAAGGAGTTCTAACCCTTTCCCCCACTACCCAAACAAATACATTTTGTCTGGGGCTGCACTTTAAAAAGTAGTTATTTTTAAACTTACCTTTAACAAAGCTCCGGTGTTTTCTTCACCATCTTTAAAAATAATCAAAAAGCAAAATGTTATTTAAAATTGAAGAAAAACATTTTAATTCTTGCTTACTAGGCACTTAAACCCCCTTCCTGCCCAGGCCAATTTTCAGCTTTCAGCAATGTCACTCTTTGAATGACAATTGCGCGGTCAACACTGGACCCAAATTCAATTTTTATAATTTTTTCACACAGAGGTTTCTTCTGGTGGTATTTAATCACTACTGGGTTTTTATTTTTTGCTAAAAAAACAAAAAAAGACAGAAAATTGTGAGAAACAAAAACAGTTTCATAGTTTGTTATAAAATTTCGAAAACAGGTAATTTTTCCCCTTCGTTTATGTGCACTAAGGAGGCTGCACTGATGGGCACTGATAGGCTGCACTGATAGACACTGATAAGGCAACACTGATGGGCATTGATAGGTGGCACTGAGAGGTGGCAATGATGGGTGGCACTTATGGGTGGCACTGATGGGCGGCACTGAAGGGCTCTGATAGGTGACACTGATGATGAGGCACTGACAGGCACTTATATGTGGCACTGGTGGGTGTTGATAGGTGGCACTGGTGGGCACTGATAGGCAGCAGTGATATGCACTGGTAGGTGGCACTGGCAGATGGCGCTGGTGGGCACAGGTGAGGCGGCGGCTCTCCCTGTCAGCATGAGGGCAAAAAAAAAGCTGATTACAGATCTGTTTACATCATGTGATCAGCTGTCATTGGCTGACAACTAATCACCTGGTAGGGGACCGGGATCAAAATTTCCCTTTCCTATTCCCATACAGGGCAAAGTAAAAGCTTCACTTTAACTCTACCCCCCTGCAGAGCTGGTTCAATCATGAGACATCAGCACTGTCACATGGGGAATGGGGGGGGGGGGGGGGGTGAATTACATGTTTGCCATATCAAGAAATGCCAGGTATTTCACCTGGCTTCTGGTGGCTGAACAGAGCAGTGAGAGAACAATTTAGAATTTAGAAGGTAAATACTGAGCTAAGTGTAGAAATTAGAGAGGGTCAGCTGCCACACAACAACCAAACTATTGTCATTAACTCAAGTGTACCAAATGTGTAGCGCTCAACCCAAAAGACAGTGACTTAGTTAGTATGAAAAACAAGGTATAAAGTCAATTAAACCATCTTATTGTAAAGTGCTAGTGCAAATCAAAAAAAATAGTTCATAATTCACACATAATAAACCTCATTCAAATAGTCCATAGGATACTCCAAAAAGTGTGTAAATAGTGCAAAAATGTGCAAATACGTGCAAAAAAGCGCAATGAAAAGTTCATCTGTAGATTTCAAGTGAATAATACATTTCCAGGGAATGGGATACATTCAAGTATGTGACATGCAATTCCCAGTGAAATCCGCCTCCATAAGGATGCAAGGCTTACCAGAAAACTGATATATTCTCACCCGAATTTATATGGAACAGGAGATAGTTTCCTTGGTTCAGAGGTCCAGTGGAACCGCCAGACACCACTTGAGGATAACTCGTGGAAATTTGGAGAGGTCCTATTCGCGGATACACCTCTTGAAAGTGCACTCCAAGGAGGCTTAGAGTGAATGATCCTATCTCTCTCTCAGAGAAACGATCTCCTGTTCCATATATATTTGGGCTTGAATATATCGGTTCTCTGGTAAGCCTTGCGTCCTCATGGTGGCGGATTTCACTGGGAATTGCATGTCACATACTTGAATGTATCACGTTCCCTGGAAATTTATTATTCATTTGAACTCTACAGATGAACTGTTCATTGCACTTTTTTGCACATTTTTGCACTATTTACACATTTTTTGGCGTGTTCTATGGACTATTTGAATGAGGTTTATTATGTGTGAATTTTGAATTATTTTTTATTTGATTTACACTAGCACTTTACAATAAGATGGTTTGATTGACTTTATACCTTGTTTTTTTATACTAACTAGTCACTGTTTTTTGGGTTGAGTGCTACACATTTGGTACACAGTGAGAGAACAAGGCAGTTGCAGCTGTGAAAGAGCTAAGTGACCCTTTTACTTTTCCCTACATAGGCCAAGAAAAGGACCACTTTAAGACAGTCCACAGGCTTGACTGTGCTCTTTAGCTCATAGTGTCCTCTTCCTTATTTTTTCAGTTATGGGGGTCAGAGAGTCACAACTTAGGACTCACTTTTCACAGCTTCAATGCGGTCAATGGAAATGTTCTTCAAGAGGCCTCTCTAATCCTAATAGCTCCAGGGTTCTGCTCCATGTGACCTCTCCTGAAAATGCTAGTTCCGTCAACCACTTTCAAGTACAATCTACTAATGCTTGAGTTTACAAACCGAGCCTAGTTCGTTTAGCTTCACCTAATATTTAGTTACCTGCGAACATTTTAATTAAAGATTTTAAAATCTGTCTGGTAAAGAATGCTGATGTGTAATTCTTCATCAGCAAGAAGGCCACACCAAACCCTGGAGAAGGACATTCTGCACAATAAAGAAAAGGCTGCATTGTTTTCATTATGTAATATTTTAAAACAACACCATAAGAATATTTCCAACTTAATTTATATTGGCCTCATTTTCTTTCAGAATTCTCTTTCATGAAATCTTTGGCTTGGCTTGGAAGCAGTGTAAAACAAGGCGGTTTTCAGTGTCTCAGCTGGAAATGACCATTCAGAGAATGCATGGTCTTGTTACACTTTTTCAAAGTGTTCTGTTGCAGAAAAGGCCTTTTCAAGACAAACTGAATTCCAGCTGGATCTTCTTCCAAGAAAACTAGTGTATCTATTGAAGTTGTCAGATGTCCCATGGCTTCTCAGGATGAAGATGGCAAATCTTTATCTGTTTTTTTATTCCAGCTGTCACCCTTTATAGTTCCATAAATTATTGGGAGGTGTTCTAAAACATTACACTGCTGTGGGATAGATCAATGACGCAAGCTTTCACCACACCCCTTAGTGGTTCCATTCAGAAAAGCCTTGGGAATGACGATAATGATGTCACCTTCAGATTAATGAAGAGCAGTGAAAGATCTTTTTATCTTTTCCTTTTGTATTGTCTTACAGAAAAAGTCTAATGGATAAATTCAATGAAAAGACAAGGATATATACATAACAAAAAAGAGAGCTAAATATACAGACTGGGCAGACAGACATATAAATTGACCCACTCTTGATTTTCTCTGCTCAAATTGATTCTGTCACTGAAAAAATTAATAGAGCCTCTAAAAATATATGACTAGTACTCACCAGTCCAGCCACCCATGACTCCAATCTTTACTCTCTTGCAGAGCTACAGTCACCACAAGGATCTCCAGCATCCACCATTTCTGGATGGGTTGCATACCTGCACCTCATCTTATGCAGGCATCTACATTACTAGAGTGTCCTGGCAGAGGGTCAGAACAACACTAGTTCCTTAAAGAATGTTACCCTAACATTACATATACCTGATATGTGCCTGTTGTACCACGTGCTTGTGTTAAAAAGTATCCTGTTCTTTGTATCTCTTACTAATTTCTGGTGTTCCTGGCAGTCCCCATCCCAGCGTGGTCAGTTTTCTAACTGCCTGTCCTCCAGTGGCCAAGACCTGTAATGACACACTCCCCTGCACAGCCGTTCGCTGGGAAGATCAATGTACTGCTGCTTCTT
>BLSH010438581.1:284811-330693 GCA_018402905.1 Glandirana rugosa | reverse complement strand
ACGGACTAGTCACGGATAGTTACGTCGGACTAGTCACAGGTACTCGCATCGGAATGGTCACGTCCCCCAAACTCTATCTCCTCTCGGTGAGGATACTATCTGTAGTGTGCAGGGTCGTAACCTGGGAGGACGAGCACCGCTGTATTACACAGAGCAGGGATGTCATATGAAGTCCAGCCTACTGGACTGGCTTCTATGATAGACAGCACACTGGTCCAATGCTGGGACGTGTGATGTCTATCATAGGAGTGGCTCTCCTCTATCTCAAACCCCCTGCACTGGTAAGGCTACGCTCATGGACACTGATCAGGCTGCATTGATAGGCACTGATCAGGCACCTTCCATGGGTCCTGCCCGCTGGGTCCAGTGGGCTGTATTGGAGGGGAAGGGGGAGGACGAGCACCGCTGTATTACACAGAGCAGGGATGTCATATGAAGTCCAGCCTACTGGACTGGCTTCTATGATAGACAGCACACTGGTCCAATGCTGGGACGTGTGACGTCTATCATAGGAGTGGCTCTCCTCTATCTCAAAACCCCTGCACTGGTAAGGCTACGCTCATGGACACTGATCAGGCTGCATTGATAGGCACTGATCAGGCTGCATTGATGGGCACTGGTGAGGCTTCATTGATGTGCACTAGTTAGGCTGCATTGGATAGGCACTGGTGAGGCTGCATTGGATGGGTACTGGTGAGGCTGCATTGATGGGCACTGATGAGGGTGAGCTGATGGGCACTGGTGAGGCTGCATTGATAGGCACTTATCAGGCTGCATTGATGGACACTGGTGAGGCTGCATTGATGGCCACTGTTGAGGCTTAGCTGATGGGTACTGATGAGGCTGAGCTGATGGGCACTGGTGAGGCTGCATTGATGGGCACCGGTGAGGCTGCATTGATGGGCACTGATCAGGCTGCATTGATGGGCACTGATCAGGCTGCATTGATGGGCACTGGTGAGACTGCATTGATGGGCACTGGTGAGGCTGCATTGATGGGCACTGGTGAGGCTGTGCTGATTAACACTGGTGAGGCTGCATTGATGGGCACTGGTGAGGCTGCACTGAAGGGCACTGGTGAGGCTGTGCTGATGGGCACTGGTGAGGCTGCACTGATGGGCACTGGTGAGTAGAATACACTCTTCAAATGTGCTTTAAAATGCATGGTTTTCCATTTTATGAAAAAGAAAATAATGGTGTTATGCTGTTGGCTAGTATTATAATGCTATGGTGCTGGTCCATAAAAGGAAAAGAAAGCAAACAGCACCTGCCTGAGTTTATTGTCCAAACAGATGCCTCCAGGGAGGGCTTAGGAACTGTTCTGTCCCATAGGGAGGAACACCCCATAATCTTTCTTAGTAGAAAATTGACAGTCACCAAGAGAAATTACATCAAAGTGGAGCAGGAGTGCCAGACCATTAAGATGGCTCTTGACTCCTTGGCAGGACGTTTCATCTGGCATTGAAAAAGAAATAGGCCCCAGGGGGACTTTAGGGACAGATGGGGGAGAAAGAGTACCAATAGGTTAAACATTTAACACATTTTATTGAGAACCATTCTTTTCTCATGGCCCCGCACTGAGGCCTGGATTGTCATTCCAGCTTCCCCAGCTATACCGGTGCTTTTCTGCTTTGTCATGCATATGTATCACTGTAGCAACTTTTTAACTCTCAATCTATATGTACTATGAATTATATATTTATATTTTGTACTCAATAAAATTTGTTAAATTTTTTACCTATTGGTACTCTTTCTCCCCCATCTGTCCCTATAATCCCCCTGGGGCCTATTTCTTCTTCTTCACTATTATTTGGGATGTTGACAGATTGGTTACATGGGAGGTCATACTGGCTCCTAGCTCTTCATTTTTCATCTGGCATTGGTCCATGCCCCACTGACCTGGATGAGACAGAACAGACACACAAATGCCAGGGTAACTAGATAGTTCCTAGCATTTTAAGAGTTCAAGTTCGTGGCAAAAAAGGCCTAGAAAACAACAACAAAATGTTGATGCCCACATTGCCCCCCACACCTCTGTGTTTAGGCGATTGGGCAGTGGTTGTATATGTACAGGACGCCATGGATGGGTCAGGTATATATCCCCGCAATTTTTGTTGTGGACCCTTTAAGGAGGATGGTTTGAAGTTCTCAGGGGTTCTCATCCATGCATGATGAGGGGTTCTGGGGAAGTTGGGTTGGAGAGGAGAGGACTAAATGTCATTACTCTGTGGATAGGTAAGTCCTCATTAGAGACCTGGAATTTTGAGGTTCAAAGAGTTTTGGGAGGGAAAAACCTCCAAACCTTGATTACGGGGATTTTGGTCCTGATTGGGTTAACCCGTCTGCATCAGAAAAGGAGTGTCTGTGTAAGGAAAGAGCAGAATATAGCAATGTGAGCAACATAGGCTAGCTTATGACTGAGACATAGTTTCTGTACTGTGGTAACCTCAACTTTGTGACCGCTGAGGCAGACAGTAGCTTGTAAATGCCCTGTAAGGGACAAGTGTGACTGGCGGTGAGCCAACTCTTTATTTTTGAACTAGCAATTGATGGACTATTTTTGTTTGCTGAAGACAAGCTGTACTCTTTTTGCTTGTTTTTTTAATGAAAAGGACTGTTTGCTTTTTCCAATGTGCTTTGGCTAAGGATCTCAGGCTCCTTTAACGTCCTTGGTTAATATTTCCATAAACATCCAATACGAGACAAGTACAGTAGGGATCCATTTATAAAAAATAATAATAATTGCTGTCTGTGGTATATTGTTGTGGGGAGAGACCAGATTGGGTCTCTATGGAATGATGAGTGGTTGGTCTATTCACTCTGGATAATTTGAAGTGGAAACCTACAAAATTACGCTCTCCCATACTGGTTCCTACACTCTTTCACTCTTTGGTATTATGGGACAGACTAAGAAATAACACTGCTCTCATCTTCTGCATCCATCTGTTGGCCCATCTGTTCAACAATCGGGCCTTCCCACCCAGCATGGATCCAAAGGCCTTCAGGTGGTGGCTAAATAAAGGGCTTTATAGAATAGGCACATAGGAGACCATTCACTCTGACATGGTGTAGAATTCCTCAAAATGGCACCATCGGAAACTTTCAGATTTGATCAAACTTCTCATTATTTATATACATTATTGCTGGACACAGTGTGGACCCTAGGGTCACGTCTTATGGGAAGTGGTGCACAAAGGGCATGGGTCAGAGGGGAGAAATTTCGACCATTGATGGGCTCATACTGGAATCTTCCATGAAATTGTCCTACATGAGTGCCTGGGAAGCCGATTTAGATTTTGTCGAGGATGTGGAAGCTTGGCATAGCAACTTCCACCGGTCTTATAAGGGTATACTGAATGTATCGTTAAAGTGTTACAAAACCAGTAATATGAAAATAGTTAATCTGCCCCCCACAGTGCCCACAGCTTATAAATCTTCTTTTTACATTGAAATATTGCCACTATATAACTTTTTTGCTGATCTATATACCACAGTCAGTGATAAACTACAGCAGTTTCTCCAGTGCTGAGATTTCAGGTAGGAGAAGATTTCCACTATAGCCTGCATACATGCCCACATGTGTTATGTCAATATCATGTGACCTGGCTTGCTCTGAAAACAAGTATATGTTCTCTCCAGTATAAAAGACACAACTGAGCATGTGCAGGAGGACTACCCTGCCTGTGTTAAGCTGGCCTTCCATAGACAAACAATGTAGGGATGGAAGAATCTATGCATACAGGATAAAACAGCCTTTTTGTACAATGCAGAGTATTAGCCCCTTAAGTTCCACAGTGAGTATAACAAGCATGCTATGCTGCACATACATACAGACAGATTTTACTGTTGTGGGTTTAGTAACACTTTAATTGAGGTTAATATAAAGATTATGCTTTCAACGCTTTATTCCTGTGTGTCGCCCTTTTGCTTTAGAGGTTGCCAAATGCCAGGGACAATACTTCATATCTGGTTGGAATGGTGTAGATTTGGGGCTTTTGAGTTTTGCTCTTGCTCAATGAGTCACTGGGGCCAATATTCCACAATCTGCTCTATTGAATGATCCGTTGGAGATGGTCTCCTGAGTATGGCAAAAAGTCTCCTAGATCTTGTCTCATGAGAGAATTACGAGTACTATTCAGGACTCGAATAGCCGCTTTGAAAGAGTTTAGGGCCCATGGGCACAGTATATGCATATTGACCTTTAAACTGGAGCTATTTTGACTACATTGTCTTTGCAATTCCTGGGATCTTTCCTTCTACCTCTTTTCCGTTCTTTCCTGCTTTCCTCTTTTATTTCCTTTTTTTTTCTATAATGCTGTAGATCGCTGTACTGTCTATCCTTGCCAATGAGTCCCCTGGTCAGAAGGGGGGCCTTCTTTGGAAACCATTATAACGTCATAAACTGTGGCAGAGCTTTAGCTTGCCAGGGTCTAGATGGTAGGAAGGGCCCAGGATTCTCAACCTGGCAGGTTGAGGGGCTCCAGAGGTCTTGCGCATGTAAGAGGAAACTGACTTTTCAAATTCCTCATTTCTTAAAGTCCACTTTGGGATCTGGAGCCTGGGGATCTCTTAGAGATACGGGTGGGATGAGATCCCTAGTCCTGGGTCCGGGTTTTGTGGCCTACCAGGACCATGATTGTCCAGTTGAGTGGATGCCTGTTAAGGCAGTCGGGACCAGGCTTCTGGTTCACACAACTGGGAGACGGCTGCAGAGAGGGAGACAGGCGATCTCCAGGAGTCTAAGGCTGCAGGACGCAGCCTGGTCGATCACATCTGCAAGGAGGCAGGCATCACCCGTGATCCCTAAGTATCGGATCGCTTATAAGCCAGGAGGGCTAGGATGTTGTTGTAGCCAGGAGAGCTATTGACCGTTTATGAGCCACGAGGCCAAAGGTTTTCGTTTGAACATTGATGGTGACAACCCCCTGCGAGGGAAACCCTTTTGACCTTTGTTGTGAACTTTATTTTTAATAAACATGGGCTACCACACCCTCAAACAGAGATCCTGGCTGTCGCAACCTCACTGAGAACGCACCTACCACAAGAGCTAAAGATCCCACACCCCCTTAAAGAAGAATTATACAAAAAAAATGATTAGTTAAATCCACAAGTGTTTTTCTTACCACTACTATTCCTTTATATTGGCTTTGAAATGTACAAATGCAGCAAATTAGAAATTGGATGAAAGGTTTAGCACTGGGAAACACTTTTTGAAAGATAAAAAGTGCATTTTATATACAACTATATAGATCAGACCAGAATGATGGACAAATGAGGAGGAAAGAGGGACAGAAGGACTTTGCTCCAAATCAGGGACAGTCCCTCGAAATCAGGGACAGTTAGGAGCTATGTGTGTATCATCACTGCCTCCTTGGTCTGTTTGGTGTCTGGGTTCTTTTGCTGTACTGTCTTACTGCTTTCCTGGGCTAATGTTGATTTACCATCTGGCTATCTGTGTATGATGATCTCCTTTAAGTTGGGTGACTATATAACATTTTTCAATAAAAAAAAAAAAAATAATAAAATAAAAAAATTGCTGTCAAGTGCTTCAGCATTCATGCAGCTGTCACGAAAAATGTCCGTATGAGTCTAAAATGTGTACTGCCTGTGTTTGCAGCCCCATCTAGTGGTCATAATGCAGTATGTTTCCGATTGTGAGATTTTGGGAAAATACTGCATTATGGTCACTAGAAGGAACAGACAATCATTGGAAATACATGTATTAGACACAGTGCAGGGATTATTCATGACAGCTGTGCAAATGCCTCATAACCTGTTATTTTGTAAACAGCTGCAAATTATATTGTACAAATGCAAAGTAAAAAATTACTTCACTATATAACATTTTCATGAAAAGAATACTTCAAAAATCTAAAAAAGCTAGTGCCTCCCAATTAACTGCTGCCAAATGGAATATGTTTATAAAATGGGCTCTGTATATCCTGTACTATGGACATAAGAGACAATATTGTAGAGAGATAATGCAGCAGACATCATAAGGTGCCTTTTCTTTCCATCACTGAGCTCCCCCACCTTTGTCATCTGATTGAATATCATATGCGATTACCAACTTTCTGAAAGTTATTTGCTCGGGCTCTGCATGGCATCTCTCATATGACCATTACTAAGACTGACAGTAGGTTATTCAAACACCAAACTCTGTGGCAAGAGGAGAAGGGGTGTGCTTGTTTCCCCATACTCCCAATACTTTTACTGTGCCCATTGGATGGTCAGTGACTAGTAACTTCCATGCATGTGTGCGGTTATATTATCCTGGCACTCCATAATCTCAGCATATCATAAATACCAAGTGTGTAAACTGCACTGCACATTTGGCACAAGATTTTCTTGGCATACAAAGTCTCTTCTACCAAAAAGTTCTATGTTGTGTATGAGTTGAGGTGCATTTGAGAAGTGCTTGGAGGTATCATTACTTGAGCTGAAGTGTTTGCAAGGTGCCTTAGGTACCATTACATAAGCTGAGGTCCATTTGCAAGGTGCCTTGGGGTACCATTTTTTGAGTGGAGATGCTTTTACAAGGTGCCTTGGGGTACCATTACTTGAGTTAGGGTATGTTTGCAAGATGCCTTAAGGTACCATTACATAAGTTGAGGTCCATTTGCAAGATGTCTTGGGGTACTATTACTTGAGTTGAGGAGCATTTGCAAGATGCCTTGGAGTACCATTACTTGAGTTGAGGTGCATTTGCAAGATGCCTTGGGGTACCATCACTTGAGTTAGGGTACATTTGCAATGTTCCTTAAGGTACCATTCAAAACAAATGGCATCACACTGCAGAGCATCATGGGTTACATGTCACATTGATTACAGAAGGATATCTAAACTTCTGAACATTCCAGGAAGTACTGTTGGGACTATAATCCAGAAGTGAAAAGAACAGAATTTCACCGTAATCCGACCATGACCAGGTGCGCCTTGTTGGATTTTTGACACAGGAGTGAAAAGAATTATCAGAAGAGTTGTCAAAGGGCCAAGGGCCACTTGTGGAGAGCTTCAGTAAGACCTGGAATTAGCAGGTAAAATTGTTTCAAAGAAAACAATAAGTAATGCACTCAACCGTCATGGCTTGTCTGCATGCTCACCATGCAAGCTTGTTTAAAATTTGCTGCACAACATTTAGACAAGCCTGTGAAATACTGTGAGAATATAATCAGGTCAGATGAGACCAAAATTGAACTCTTTGGATACCATAATACACACCATGTTTGGAGGTCAAATGGCACTGCACATCACCCCAAAAACACCCCAATACCAACAGTGAAGTTTGGAGGTGGGAACATCATGGTGTGGGGCTGTTTTTCAGCACACGGTGCTAATAAACGTCATGTCATTGAAGAAATATGTATGCAAAAATATACCAAGACATTTTTGATAAAAATCTGCTGCCATCTACCAGGATTATGAAGATGAAACAAGGGTGGACATTTCAGTAAGACAATGATCCCAAACACAAAGCCAAGGAAACCCTCCATTGGTTTCAAAGAAAGAAAATAAATCTGCTAGAATGGCCCAGCCAACCACCTGACTTTAATCCAATAGAAAATCTATGGAAAGAACTAAAGATCAGAGAAGAGGCCCACAGAACCTTCAAGATTTGAAGACTGTGTGGCAGAATAGACCAAAATCGCACCTAAGCAATATGACGAGTTTCAACAAACAGGAGACGTCTTGAAGCTGTCTTTACCAACAAAGGATTTTGTACGAAGTATTAAATACATATCAGTTAGCAAGTTCAATACTTCTCCCAGTGTCATTCCATTTTATTACATATAACTTCATTTCTTAACTTATTTGTTTTGTATGGATTGCATGGGTTGTTACTGACATGTGGTGAAAAGTTCATGTCCATAGCACCTTTAGAAATATATTTACCTAGAAAAATGGTGATGTGTTCAATACTTATGTTACCTTCTGTATATACAATATATAGATATATATATATATATATATACACACACAATATATATATATATATATATATATATATATATATATATATATATATATATTTATATTTATATGTATTGGAGTGGAATGTATCCAGATTGATTTATCCTGCCAGACCCTCATGCCTGCATCAGCTGTCAATCACCTATCTAGAACCATGTTGTCAGCCATTCCTGCCTAATATGTGGACGGATGGGAGAAGCATAGAACAGAGCATGCATTGGGTAAGCAAAGCTTTTTGGAGGAGTGGAGGGAATGGAAGTATGTGCATGGTGGTGGCAATGCTGTTGAGACTAGATGTGCTTGCAAAGCGCTGCCACCAGCAGCAAGGAAGTGAAGCTACCTGGCAGTATCACTGGATATTTTCTTTTTGCACAAAGAATTATAATTAAAACAAACAGCATGTGCAGGTAATCAATTTATATAGGGAGCATTTGATGCAAAACATTTTTTTTGGGTTCACTGATACTTTAAATCTTAAAAATGCACTTATTTATATGGAAGAGTCATAATCAAAGGGCATACAGTAAATGGGCTCATATAAAATTATAAATGACTAGAGTATATGGCTGACCTATACTTTTATACATCAAAGTGTAACAGTCGGAGTCTTATTTGCAATTTCTCTATCCAGTATGGCCTTGGGAATGCTTGAAGCATTTAATATATAGTAAAGCTATAATTTTTACATTTACCAACATTTCCAATAATTTTCTCATCATTCCATAATATTTGTATTCCTTCATTGTATTGTGAGGCAGACTTTATCTTTGTGGAGCTGAAAGCAGGCTCATGGAATGTTAGGTGAAAATTTGCATTAATATTCATTAAAAAATACATATTTTCTATAAACAAATTATTATACATACCTGTGTGACCCAAGGAGAGGAGGGCAACTGCCAGAAGCAGCATTAGGGCTTTCTCCATGGTTGTGTCTGCAAAGGATGAAAAAATAGAAATCTGCATTACATGTACATTTTAGCATTTTGCATTCTGTTACCAAGGATATTACGCTGGTTACTAGGTATGTTTTATTTTTATCTTACACATCTAGCAATTAGCATTTCCGATATCAGAGAGTGACTACAATCTCACGCTACAGACTGGATAAAAAGAATTTTTAGGGTCCATTGACTCATTCTTTGCAGCGCATGTGGTAATGCAAATGCATAGGTGTAAATAGGCCAATTTAGTTTTCATTTAAAGAGACACTGTCACCTTGTTTGAACAGGACTAGGTTACAATGTGTCTGGGCAACCATGGACCCCATATGCTTACCTTACATACTCTGACTTGTAGATCCTACCTCTTGGACAATGTACAATGTAGTACAATGGAGTACATGCACAAGATCTCCCCACAGTTCCTTTATCTAGATAAAGTCAAACTCCAAGCATCATATGTATTTACCTTAGAAAGGGGAGTATTTCCAGGCTAAAAGTACAGCAATTAACAAACATCAATACACATGGACAGATACCAGAAAACAGCCTTCAACTGACATGCAGATGCAGACACTCTGGGGAGGATTTACTAAAGCTGGATAGTACAAAATCTGGTGCAGCTCTGGGTAGAACGCAATCCGCTTCCAGGTCAAAGCTTAATTGAACAAGCTGAAGTATGAAGCTGATTGGCTACCAAGCACCAGAGTCTGATTCCTCCAGTTTTAGTAAATCTCTCCCTTTAGGATCAGGCAGGGGTGGGAATCATACCGTTTCAGAGCACAACCCCCTTTCTCAAGTGAGATCCACTTGAAAAAGGGCTTTGTACTCCAAAACATTGTGATTCCCACCTCTGCTCATGCGCACTGATGTTTTTTTTCTTACATGTACATTAAATTTACAATTTAGCCTGGATCTTCTCCCTGTTCTAATATAAATGCATACAATGCTTTCTTTCCTAAATATATGTTCACTGGGAGGAGATCACATTTGAATTCATCAAAGCTGCCAAAACAACACCTGGTAGCTAACCGACATGGCAGAAGCTGCCCACTTATCCACCAAAGTCTCATCACCGCCATGGTGTTTGTCCCAGAAAGGAAGGGTGGCCCCTGGAAGTTGCACATTTATGATATCCTGCTGCAGTGAATGGATGGAGTGGCAACCTCAGCCTGGACTCCAACCAGGCCACGCCCCCAACACGTTTCACTCAACCAAGGAGCTTAGTCATGGGGATATTGTTTGTCCCACTCTTCTCCACACTCAGGATCTCTCAAAAGAGATTTACCCAATTTAAAGGAATGTCTAGACCGGAGGACACTTTCTTAAACAAGTTTGCTTTACTAAGCTTGAAGCATTGAATATGCAACTTTTCCAACATAGGAGTCATCAACATTAAATGCTGTTCCTTTACAGGCAAAATATCTTTATAATGGCTCCAGTGGAAGAAATTCAGTGCCCACCTCTGTTAGTGAAACTACTGTCTATTATCCTGCCTGTTCTACCTTCACAGAATACCAACTGTTCTCAATCACTGTTCCACAGGGGGAGAAAAAAACCTACTCCCTCCCAATGGGGAGCATCTCACAATCCTCATTCACACTGTGACACAAGTGCTTCTTTCCCAGAGAATGGAACCCCTACCAGGTCTGCTTCCCAATGCCAAACAGCTAAAGCTGGTCATACACTATATACATTTCATCTGGTTTCTTATTACTGAAAAATCAAAAGAGCCGGATTGAAAATATTCAGACGAACAGTTTAGGTATTCAGAATACAAAAGGCACAGCAGGAGATTTATCCATTTGTGCTATATAACATGCATGAAGGTATCTGTTAATGTAGCTTTACTCCAAAGTACAATACAATCCTCCTCTGGAACCAGGCCACATGATTGGCTAGAAAAGATACAGCCACCAGGGAGTGATTTCTACATAAGTTTAAAGTGGACTTTGCCCCTCTTTCACTAAAAATCACATTAGCATGCAGCTCTGCATGCCGATATGAAATCATCTTATGTTCAATAGTTAAACAAGCATTTTATGCTTTTACTCACAATGATTGTTTTCCACTTCCTGGTTGAGTGAGGCACTGGTGATGCAACTCCAGCCTCACAGATGCATCCTAGAAAGGCTACATCAGAAGTGTGTTTCCCATAAGATGATGTGCACTGTCACATGCTCCAGGAGGCAGATCCAGAGTTTCATGAAGCAAAGGAAAATCAATGAATCTGCTCTTAGAGACTATGGCCACCATGGGATGAATGGGTAGGAAAAGAAAAAAAAGTTATGTAAAGAATATAAAGCCTTGTTTGCTATTACTTAAAGTGATTCTAAACCTAAACTACTACTTTTTCGAAGAGAGGTTGAGAATTGGCTCCCAAAATCAAGTGATCAAAGTTAAGCTTCCACCTTTTATTTCTTCCTTTACTTCCAGGTCACATGACTGGATTGATCCTTTTGGAGCCAAATGGCCCAGGCAGTGGGCAGGCCAGCCTGCCTTGCTGAGAAAGGCAATGATAGGAGGAGCCTCTGTCAATCACTCTTACCCACCCCATCAGGCTCCCAGCTGTCACCAGCAGCACCACCTAATGGGGCAGGTAAGAGTGTTTGATCCATAGCAGCTCCTCCATTCATAGCCATTCATGGCAGGGCAGGCTGGTCCCATCCACCACCCAAGTTGTTTGAGTCTGAATAGACCAGTATTTGTCAAACTTTTTTGTATTTCGTGCACCAAAAAGATCTAAAAAATTTCACTGCACACCTGAAAAGATTTAACAATTTTTGTGGTGAAGAACTTATTTATTTTTATATAGGCATTTCATTTTAGCATCAAAGTTGAAATGGAATGGTCTCTATTATTATATTATAATTAGAGCCATCGCATTACCCCGAGATCTCGCACAAGTCTTGCGGTATGATAGGAACCAACGAATGACAGACTGGCAGAGATTGCGTTTTTATATATGTTACTTTTTTAACTTTTGTGACATTGATTTACCATTTAATTTTTCGATATGTTCAAGGTTTCAAAACGCTAGCAATTTTAAATATTTTTCTAAACTCCCAGGGCACACCTGCGAATCTCACTAGTCTGACGCAGCACACAGTTTGAGAATCACTGGAATAGAGCAAAGGCAGAGTAAGCCATAAACACGGCTTCTGGAGCATGCACACATGAGGTGGCAACACTACAGAGGGTAGATGCTGCCACCACTAATAGCAAGGCCACTGGCAGGATCAATAGGTATTTTTAGCAAAAATCTATTTACTGAGAAAAAAAAAAAGAAAAGGCACAAAATGATATAGAAATGTATTGCGGGGACATTACTAGCACTAACAATTCTAAAGGTTATTGTAATTTTTTACATAAAGGTGAAGTTCCCCTTCGCAACTCTCCCAGCCCTCATCTATGATGTCATAGGTTCTCTCGTGAATGAGGACTTACAAGCAGGAGGAAGAAGACACGCCCACCATATGCCCTAGCATATGAACGCGGAGGAATTGCAGTCATGTGTCTACAATACATTATAATGAAAACAGGTACAGACAGAGCTTTTTTCCACTTTAAAGCAGAACTTCACTCTCTTAATCAACATTGACTATTTTACATCCTTAGTAAATAGTTAGGAAATATATCAGATCTACTTCTTGAAAACTTTTTTTTTGTTACGTTCCTTTAGTTACTACATGGTTATAGACCTAGGCAAATTATGTCAAATTTCCCAGGAGTCTTCAGAAGGCGGTTTTCTCAGCTAAGCACACCCTCCTGCCTGCATGCCTGAGCTAAGCGTAGATGGATTTCAAGAAGTAAATGCTACATGAATCATCTGCCCTTACTAAAGATGGCCATGGACAGAAATGCTAGGAGTGTTTTCAAAGAGATTTCCAACAAAATAAAACACGAAGACATGGTTGGATGGGTGAGTTTGCTTTGAATATTACTTGAGGTTATTGAGCGTTTGTGATGCTCAGATGCAGTGTAGTTCTGCTGTAATTTTTTTTTTTTTCATTGAAGTTGCTTATCTTAGTAAGGCATAGCATAATGAAAAGAAATCTAAACAAACTCATGTTGAGTTGGCATAGTGGAATTAATGATGTCTAGACAACCTATGTAGGCGATGGGCTTCAGAATGTCCTGGGACAACTGTAATTACAGAGAGCATCTATTAAACAATTACTGTACAAGTCTGAAGTACGTGGGGTGCCAGGACATCCCGGGGTTGAGTGTAAAACTTGTGTTAATGAGTATAATTGGAGAAAGAACAGGTATATTCATCTTCTCCAGCCATGCGTGGCATCACCGTTATAATTGTTTAATGTTGAAGTGAATGTAAAACATCAAAGAGCAAAGCAAGCAAGGCTAAACCAAGAATGATTTAAAAGGTCATGCTTGTTTATAGGTACTTTCTATTAGTTCATACAGGGTTCTAGAGTGCCTAAAGCTGGGCATACATTCATAGAGGCTTAACAAAAAAAAACTGAACTGATTAACCTATCCACACACTCGAGGTGGATGGGAGAATCCTCCCCACTGCGCTATTGTATTCTGACAGTGGGGAGACTCCCCCACTGTCAGATTACACAGACAGCATTGCAGCTAATGATTGCAGTGGCTGATTGGGCAGTTTTTATCGGACAGGGCGGTTGAACTGAAGTCGATTGGTGGATCCCCTTCTGTTTAAATGTAGCCACGCATGGATCGAAATGTAACTGGTTCAACAGGGGTCCATCCATGGCCACCTTAAAGTGCTTGTTAACCCTTATATATACCAAGTGAATTGCCCTCAGGTAATACACAGAGATTAAACAAGTCCTCCTACACAAATTCTTTAGGGTTGGAGATCGCGCTTGCCTGACTCAATCAGTTGTAGGTGATGATGGGGCAGGTTGGAAAGTTCTCTTCCAATGATTTATGCCCAACTTAAAAAGGTGACAGTGAGCTCTTTTTGGAGGCTTGGGCTGCCAACTTTGGGTACGGCCTCAAGATAATTTCCTTGTATAGTTGTAAAGGTAGGTAAAAAGGAGCACCCGGTATACCCATTTATTATTAGCATGCAGCAACAGCCTTGAGGAAGGGGGAGCCTTTGTTCCCCTGAAACGCTTTGGCTTGATCACTTGTTGCTACTTTCAATAAACATTTACAAATTCACCTTCCAGCTTGCATTTACTGGATATTGGGTGCTCCTATACACGTTGTACCTGTTTATCTGCAGCCTCCTCCTCTCTACAACCGTTCAAAGTCCATAATTTATAAAACTGTCAGAAAAAGGGGTGGAGAGTTGAAATTGCAATTTGCAAATCTTAGTGAGGAGAGCTCGAATGCCCCGTACACACGGGACGACGATCGCATTCAACAGGTCGTACTCACGACCGTTGTATGCGATATTGATCGTTCGTATGCGCGATTTGAACAGTCGAACATACGACGGTCGTACAAGGGAGTTGTATGAGCAGACTAGAAAACTTGGTCGTACCAACAAGCTCTCATACGGCCGTTGTATTGTGTGTACAGAGCAGTTGGTACAACAAGTTGTATTGTGCAAAACACGCATGCTCAGAAGTCAGGAATTGCTGGATGCTAATTACATGCACCTGAACGTTCTTTCCCCGGACGTACAATTGTGTAGTGCAGTCAGTATGCTGCATACAACAGCCAACATACGATTCAACACGATCGTCCCGTATGTACAAGGCTTTAGAGCTGACTGGAGGGAAGGGACACACCCCCCTCACACAGCATACAGGAACAGAGCTGAAATGTCAATCAGCTGGAGCTCCGTCCCCTGTGACCTTTTTTCTCTTGGTGTCAGAAAAACATGTAAGAAGTGATTCATGCTGACAGCAGAGGAAAAAAGCAGCAGACAGAAATTACACTTTAATGCTCTTAATTGAGGCACTAGAGGGATATGCTTTGTTGATGTTTCATTTCTAAGGTTTACAGACACTTTAAGTCCATCTGTGGCCACCTTAAGTGCCCCTCTTTATGCAGGACCAATCCATCTCTTGCCTCAGTCAGCCTTCTTGGAAATGTAACGTTCAAGAAAAGTCCATCAGGGAAGGCCCCCCCCAAAGCAGCCTGGGGACAAGGACCTCTTCCCCACAACCCTGGCCGTTGGAGTCTGTGGGAGTAGGACTTATCAGAATCTGGAATGCCACTTTAACAAGGGGGCCCCCAGGTCCCCGGTCCCTCTAATGTGAATGAGTATGGGGTACATAGACTTTATTTAGCCTTTATTTAAAAAAATGAAAACAAAAACAATGTCCCCCAAAGTAAATCCAACGTCCGCCACTGCCGACCAGAAAAAAAAAAGGTCCACTACCGCCGTCTGCTTGCTCCGCCACCTGACAGCACTCAATTAAGGGCGGATGAACCATGTCCCTGGCTGATGACATCACAAGGGGACGGAGTCACTTGGTTATGCCACTTGGTTAGTTACTTAAGATGGCAGAGCAGGCAGACAATGAAAGCCTTCGGCGGGAGTGGACCACTTTTTTCCTTTTTTTGGGTTTGGCGGTGGTGGCGGGCATCGTTCACCAAAACACACCCTCCCCATGTTAAAGACATGTGGCCTGGTATGGTTTAGGGGGGGCACCCGCTCGTCCCCTCCCTTTCCTGACTGCTCAGATCAGATAAGGGTCTGGTATGGATTTTGGGGGGGACCCCAGGCCATTTTTAACCAGATTTTTTTTTATTGCCAGCAATTCTCTTTATTACATTCAACTGTCAATGGGGAACCCCGCTGGCAGCTGATGACTCATTGGTTGTTAAGGACGCAGCGGCCGGCTTCCTGGCTCACTCCTTAACTACCAGCTATTTACAGTTTGTTAATGAGAAAAAAAAATGCAAAGCGCATGAAAACTACATGCAAAAACGCAGGTTCAAAAATGCAAAACACCCCGGAAAAGCGCATTGACCACAGCCGTGTAGTTGTGAATCTAGGGTAGATTTAAAATATATGCTCATACACCCGAACGTTAAAAGCATGGGAACAATATTTCTTTTTTTACATGAGGGTTATAGAGTTCAGTCCTATTTGCGAAATCTGATTGATATTATTTGGAAGAAACCAGGTGGGTTACAGGCCTTCAGCCAAACAAGCTCATCTTTGTTTTATAGCAGACATATGTTCTGCTAAACAATCTGGCAGTGATCTGCATTCATATTTGATTAACTAATGTGATTCATAGCCCTCACTGTTTGCTTTCAAGATGGACAGACTAGCTGCTAAGAAAGGCTTGGCTTGCATAACTCTTCGTTCCCTGGAGAAGGTCGCGGAGGAAAAATAGTCTGAAGGAAACCGTTACAGTCTTAAAACTTTTCAATAAAATGAATATTTGATAAAAAGCAATGTGGCTGAAAAATCCACCCAGGGGAACAGGAATTGGCTGTGCATCAAAAGGACTTGAAGAAAAATATTCACATTGCATGCGATGTCTGGCCAGGTTTACCATAGAGGGGTGAATTCTATATCTCTACCCACTCCCTGAGACAGCAGATGGAGCAAGAAATACAGAGGTGGAATTTAAAAGCAGATTTCACGTCTTGATAAGCCAACGCTCTGCTAGTTGTTGCTCACTGTGCTCCAACACTTTGGCTTACAAGTTATAAAGTATATTGATCAGCAAATGGTTGTATAGGGATTTATGAAATACTGTTTTCAGGCTTTCTTTCCTTTATTTTTCCCCTGGTGATCTTACCGGTAACACGTAGTGCCAAAGGTTAATCAATACCACTAGAAGCTTGTTTAAAATGACTGTCAGCTTTCCCATTAAAATCTGTTTTTATCATTCCAGGACTGGCGCTAAATGGTACAATAAAGGTTTCTTCAAAACAGTGTTAATTTTGTGAACTAAAATATTTTCGCTGACTAAATTAACCACTTCAGCCCCGGAAGGATTTCCCAATTTAGGACCAGAACACTTTGTGCGATTCGGCAACTGCGTTGTTTTAACTGACAATTGCGCGGTCGTGCGACGTTGTACCAAAACAAAATTTGCATCCTTTGTTTCTCACAAATAGCGCTTTCTTTTGGTGGTGTTTGATCCCCTCTGCGTCATTTATGATCACCGCTATAAACAAAAGAAGAGCAACAAGTTTGCAAAAAAAAAACAATATTTCTTACTTTTTGCTATAGTACATGTCCAAAAAAAAATATATAAAAAAACATTTTTTTCATCAGTTTTGGCCGATTTATATTCTTCCTCATATTTTTGGTAATGATGAGAATTAATTTATGGGGTTTTTATTTTTTTTTAAATATTTTACTAGTAATGGCGACGATCTGCGATTAATCGGGGCTGCGATATTGCAGCAGACATGTCGGACCATTTTGACACTTTTTTTTGGGACCATTGGCATTTATACAGCAATCAATGCTATGAAAATGCATTTATTACTGTATAGATGTCACTGGCAGGGAAGGGGTTAACATGCAGAGGGCACTCTAACGGGTTAACTGTGTTCCCTCAGTGTGTTCTAACTGTGTGGGGGCTGGGCTGGCTGGGGGAGGGGAGTGATCCCGGCTCCCATACACAGGAAGCCTGTGATCACATCCCTTCCCCCTCTGTCAGAACGGAGATCCGTGTTTATATACACGGACCCCCATTCTGAAGCTTCGGGGGGGGGGGGGGTGATCGTGGGTAACCGGTGGACATGGAGTCCTCCGTACCCGCTCCCTGGACCCCCCAGAACACAGTGAGCACGCGAGCGTGCCTCCGGTGGCACACGCTCACAATACTCGTTCTCGCGGCTGTCAGGTGAAGGCGTTTCACAATAACAAGTCAAGTTGCTGCCGTCAAACCACGGCGGGCGGTTGGCAACTGGTTAATACCATTTTAGTCGACTAAAATACAACTAAAACTAAAATGGCATTTTAGTCAAAAGACTAACTAAAACTAAATCGAAATTTGACGTCAATATTAACACTGATGCAAAGCTTGCCATTCTGCAAATGCTTTGCAAATCCTTACTATACATACCACTCATATACAAGCTGAAACCCATATAAAAAAGGCCTTTCTGTCCTAGGGTGACAACGCTCATTTACTATACTGCATCTATGGAGGAGCAGCATTTTTGTCACCCTAGCCCAAGAAGTTGTTAGGTCTTCAGAACGGTTTTCCCTCTCATCTCAGTAACGTAAAGAGAAGAAAAAGGTTTTTTTCTAGACCCCCTAGATATGGCGGGATTTTAGCGGCATTAGTCCATATATACAATGATTATATATTGATTGCGCTGGTCTGTGCATATCCTATGAATCACAATATATACATAAACAAGTCCTCATGCAGTCATCGTTCAAAAAGTTCAAAAGTTCATATGTCATAAAACACAATTCTCCAATCTTCATTCGACCATGCTCCTTAAATTGTGCTCATCCCAACAAGTAATCAAAATAATAAGTGCATATATGTGCTGCGTTCCCCTTCACCAGTTCAGCACTGCACTCACCTCTATGGAAGACCTGTATTAATTCTAACAACGCCTTCCCTTTCTGAAGTATATTCCACAGCTCAGGCGGCTGGTTGATATTCTCTCCTTTCATGTGATATAGCAGCAAGTTTTAGGCTATATGAATACAACTCCGTCCTCCAACACGATTACAATAAATAACCTTCCATTGTGTAGTATTTAAAAGGTAACATTTATTGCACAAGCATCCACTTACATTAAAAACCACGGCAATGCATATACATGTATTCCTCCACTCTAGTACTCCTCGTCACCCAACTCTGCCCAACGTGTGTCGTCACTGTCACGTGACTTCCTCAGGGGTCCTTATATAGGGGGTCCATATGTAGTTAAAATATATAACATTACAAAAATATGTTTTCTAAAAAAAATAAACAACACTTTCATTAAAAGAGAACTTGTTCATCAATCCATAGGTATTACGAACAAGCAAGCACCCACACTGGAGGGATGGAACAGGGGGATCCACACAGTTATGTAACATATGAAGACCTCTATAAAGGGTTAAAGGGTTTTCTATGGCATATGCTATAATGCAAGAGATATTACCTTATATATAGACCATGCACCATAAAAACACTTTATAGAGGCCTTCATATATTACAGATCTGTGTGGATCCCCCTGTTCTATCCCTCCAGTCTGGGTGCTCGCTTGTTTGCCCCTATGGAATATTGATTTGACTCTCCCTACCCCATACAATGAAGTATTACATGTTCCGCTAGTAAGCTCCTGATGAAGTGGACCAAAGGCCAAGAAATGCGTAGAGTTATGCAACGAATCTGATTTAAAATATATACTGCTTAAAGCGCACAACTGGATATAAGTCTGTATGCTGTAATGTCATGTTTGGTGTAATACCTATGGATTGATGAACAAGTTCTGTTTTAATGAAAGTGTTGTTAATTTTTATAAACATATTTTTGTTATAAACTTTGTATATTTTAACCATATAAGGACTTTTTACCGTCATATCTAGTGGGTACAAAAAACACTCTTTCTTCTCTTTATGCTTTCAAATAGGGATGTGCCATTTTAAGGCCTACCAATAATTTATTCATCTCAGTAACATAGGTGGATGCGTTCTGTAGTCTACAGAATTCATTTGGGCAGGGCTATTAACAATGCTTGAGAAAACACTGCAGAGTATACGAGATCGCACTGGATTTCTGGCAGGATAAACAGGTATTATTTTGCACAACAAATATATAAAAATGTTTTAATAGTATATTTAACACACTTAAAAAGAACAAATAAGAGACGTGAATTTTCATGGTTTACATACACGTCAAAGTTGAACCTTAGCAAAAATACAAAATTTGCGAGCTGGAAGTTTTTTTTTTTTCCATTTTATTGCAGAAGAGACATACCTATGTAGTTATGTCTCTTCTGCAATAAAGGATTTTTACTCTCCTCCTAACAAACTTGTCTATAGTGTATGCTAAATTGCGCATGCACATCCCAGTGTATAGCCTGAGCATTTTCCATGTGCTCTCCACCCAGGGTCATGTACCGCAGTCACACCATCTTGGCGTGGCTAATCAAGATGGTCGAAGATTGTGAACAGAAGAATGGATGAAGATGTCAGTGGCGGCGAGGAATCTTCAAACAACAAATGAAATTGTGGCACAAATGCGAATGCACCATCCACATAAGTTAGCCTCTACCTCCCCTAGATAAATATGTAAATATGTAGCATACGTAGTTCATAAGAATCCCATAAGAAGGGTGTTGTACTTCAGAAGGCAGCTCCACCTAAGATAGGAACGGATCTCTGAAATTTGAAAAAGGAACCCAAGGGGGCACCAGCTAAGCACAGCATCAATGGGTTTATTACGAATAAAAAGCCAAATGCAAACTCACAGAAATATAAAATCAAAGAGCTTATCTGCAGCCATGCCACATTGGATTTAAGCCATCCACCAGAAGTGACAACACGCTGTTTGCTGTCACAAGTGGCTCTTCCATCCAATGAGGCATGGCTGCAGATCAGCTCTTTGATTTTATATTTACAGGTGCATCTCAAAAAATGTAAAGGCTCTGGAACCCTTTACAGGTGTTTTAATTCGTTTATTAGAGTGTGACACCATGAGTCTACAATATTGAACTTTTTCACAATATTCAAATTTTCTGAGATATTGAATTTCGGGTTTTTACTAGCTGTAAGCCATAATCATCACAATTAAAAAAACAAAAATGATTGAAATATATAACTCCGTGTGTCATGAATCTATAAAATATAGGAGTTTCACTTTTATAATTGAATTACTGAAATAAATTAACTTTATGGCGATATTCTAATTTTTTAAGGTGCAACTGTGCACTTGGCTCTTTAATCATAATAAACACATTGATGCTGCGCTTAGCTGGCGCCCCCTTGTGTTCCTTTTTGTAGTGGCGAGGAATCCTGCAGACACATTGATGAAGTGGTGGTATTTGTGGACATTTATTGATCCACTGGACCTAGCCTTCCAGATAAGGCATATGAACTGTAATTCAGAAACAGAGCTGTGACCATGCCGCTAAAATGATGCTAGGTCTGCAATATCAAGATGGGGAATCTTGTTGCACCCATTTCAAAAACATTCCACAGAACAACTCCCTACAAGGAAGCAAAGTTAACATTTCTTATAACTTATTGAGTGAGGAGGGTCCCTCTAGCTTGCTACACAGAAGGACCCTTAACAGAAAAACTCTCAATTTTCCTTTTAATACATGAAATGTTTGTTAAAGTAGATATGTTATGCAGCCCAAATCATCAGATATGCTGCCCTTTCTGTTTTTACATAAACCCCTGCACTGTTATGTGTTACCTGTTGATCCTGTTAGTAGAATCGCTGGGTTTCCACTTCCTGCATTAAGGTGACAACACTCAGCTTGTCCTAACAAATTCACAGCTCAGTTGTCGTGCTTACAACTGCTATTTCCACAATTACAACAGCAGTACAAGCTGATCCATGGCATGGGCATGCCTTGCAGGGTTGCTGCTACTACTATACTAAGCCTGTAGATTGTCAGTTAGCGCTTGGTCGTACCTAGGTCCACCTTCCATTCACTGATCACAAGGCACTTGTAATACCTCCTTTTACTCATGGAAGATGAGGTTTGGTGCAGCTCTGTTCATCCCCTTCTACTTTGCCTGGCAGTAAAACATAATACAATAGTGTGCTGATTACATCAAACAAATGTCAACTAGTTAAAAAAAATCAAAACGAATTCTAGAAAGTATTATTTTACTGACAGGGAAGATGATGCTTGGAATAAACTTCAAGGAGATGTAGTGAAACATGCTTGAGACAAACCTAGATTTATACTCAGACAAAAAAGTTAATAAAACAAAACAAAAAATAAAAGCTAAAAAAACCCAACCAAAAAAAAAAAAAAAAAACTGGCAGACTACTCAGTATTTTTTCTGCTGTTACTTTTCTATGTTTCTAACAACTGTATAAAAGGTAAAAAAAAAGCTTGTTTTCAAGTCATTTTACTTAAGCCAATTGGGCACCTATTAATTTCATACAAAAAAAGCTTAGACTTAAACATCAGGTCCTTACAAATCCAAACTGTAAGAGGTTTATTCCTTATTTCGTGGGAAGAGCCATGCAAATCATTCTTACTTGCCCCCAGGCCATACACTGATTTAAAGCAGAGAGAGAGAGAGATAGTCAGGCCAGGACTGGCAATATGACGTGTGTGCCATTTACATGTTGGACTTGTTAGTCAAAGGGAGGAGAAGCTGCAATTGTACTGAAGTCTGACCCGTGTTTAGAAAGCGCATTGCAGTTTGTACACCTTGTGCATTTGTCCACCACAAACCCACATAAGCAGCAGTCCATTCTAGATTTTAACTCCCACCCATGGAAACCTATATTAAATCAGAGCTCCAACCAAAAGGGGAAGTTCTGCTTGTTTGCACCCTCCACTGCCACATTTAACACTTTTTTTGGGGGGGGCGGGTACCAGGTTTTGACAGGTACCCACTTCCAATTCCAGCCCCTCTCTTTCCCCTGCAGTCTTCTAGGGCACATCACAGGTCCCAGAAAAGTACCGGACTGTTCACAAGGCACATCGCGACTCTCGCATGCGCAATAGGAAGCTCACGTTGAAGTTTCTGTTTCCCTAACTTCAGATGCCGCTGTCTGCACCCAAAGTCGACTGAAGAGTCGGCTCTGGTGAAGACATCACTGGATCCCTGGACAAGTAAGTGTCCATATACTAAAAGTCAACAGCTACAGTATTTGTAGCTACTGACTTTGCATTTTTTTGAGGGAGACTGGATCTGCCCTTTAAGCTGTCTTCTCTAACCACAGATGGTTGCATCTGCACAGTTCTACAAGTCATGGAAAATAAAATCTGTCAAAGTCACATGACTTGCTTCTTCTCTTATCACAACATGTTTTCTACAGCCTTAGGCACAGAACATGCCAATGGACACCATAGGCTTTACACAACAGCCTACATTTTATGAATGGCACATAGAATGCAACACTGCAGTGTCTGTTGGAGAGAAGACAGAGGTATCTGCTCTATGCTATAAACGGCTCCCTCTATCCCTCTTTAGATGGAGGGGGTAATGCTCTGTAGAAGGTTGAAATCAGGTAAATTTCAGCTTGTGCTACTGAGCTCTGTATACAACAAGCTTTTCAAAAGAAGGGCTAAGCAGCAAAACTTGAGCAGAGTGCTTAGAAAACGGCTAAGAATGTGAGTGGAGATATGTACTGTAAATGACCATTTGGAAATGTATTTTTTTTTTGCTAAAATATATTTTTTCTTCAGGTTTTATAAGTTGATGTTGATTAGTTTTACATTATTTGTATACATTCATTATTTTATGTTTGCAGGACAGAAAGCCCAGCACCGCATTAGTTGACTGGAAATTCAAATGGGCAAAGCACTATTAGGAGAGATGGAGGGGCTGTATCCCTGCTCTGAGCTATTCCGCTGTATGTATAATATTACATACCGTTAGCTAGGTCTATTCGCAACATTAGTACAACATCATTTCAGCTTTGTAATTAGATCTGCTCAAGCCTACTACTTGCTGTAAGAGATATGCATATGCAATATTTCATAGGTTTACACACTTAGATTCCCTTTGAAAGTCTGTTCAATTCATGTTGTAAATACACAGATCTCTATAGAATGCAACAAAGACCTTTCCAATTATTGATGAAAACCAGGGTAATCAGGTTCTATTCACTTGTTACCTGAAGTGTAGGCAGATGTCAGAATTAGTGATCCAAAGTCTACAGATTGCATGGTCTGAAAAAGAGTTGCGGCAACATTTCTGCTGTACAGTGGTGGAACGGTGTGGTAGGAGGATCACAAGTATCTCCTTTACAATTTTTGGGGGCAGGTAAAACTGTTAAGTATCTGTTTATAGCATGCTGTACATACACCTCTTTGACAAAAAATACATATTTAATAAATGACAAAGGATTTCCAGAATACTATGGGATAGCTAAAGTGATACTTTGCTTTGAGCTGTTGGATTAGGAAGTAGCCATTGCAATTACTTGTGTACTGTATGTACATTCAGCTTGAATGACTGAGCTATGTAAATACCACAACTTTTTTTGGAACACAGTGGCAAAATGTGAATAAGAACTATTTTGGTAAATTTTATTTGCACTTTTTAGATGTTACAAAACCAAATTGTGTGTGTAACATTATTAATTACAGTGGAACCTTGGATTACAAGCATAATCTGTTCCAGGAGAATGTTTGTAATCCAAATCATTCGGATATATAAGCAAGTTTCCCCATAGGAAACAATGGAAATTCTGTTAATTTGTTCCACAGTCACTGCTTGTCTATGCAGTACTGTATATGACCACAGTTCCAGGGGCGCCTGGTGCATGCAATACCGCATGTGGCCAGGTTTGCGTGGGGCGCTGATGAGCCTCTAAGGCGTTGGAATCACTCGGCAATGCTCTAAAAGTGTTTACATGCTCGGTATTTCCGAGGAGTTCCGAAAATTCCCGACCGCCTCCAAGGCTCATTAGCACCCCCGCAAACCTTGCCACATGCGGTATTGCATGCAAAATGGCTAAATTTTACTCGTTATGGGAGACACCACTCACAAACCGAGTCAGAATAAAAAAAAAAAAACTTCTCGTATTGTGAAATGCTCCTTAACCGCGTTACTCGCAATCCGTGGTTTTACTGTACTTGTATAAAATCTGGATTTTAGCAATAACCATTTAATTCAGGGTACTATATAATACTGTATTCACAGAGCGTTCTTGGATTTCTAATAAAGCTGCCAAGTAGCAGCTGCTCACTTGTGGACTGTCTCTCTGTAACTGAAAACCATATACAGTTGTATTAACGGGAGAAAGGGAGAGGATGTGTCACTACCCTGACTCATTCATCTGTGTGTGTGTTCTGACTAGAATTGAACAGTGCGAGATCCAAAATACTCTCTTTACAGTACAGAAGTGAAGAACTGCAAAAAAGTTGCATTCGGCAGACTAGAGCTTCATATACTGATTGCACATGGTACATTTTAAGTATTCACATGCATTATATCATGTTTGTATGACAAAAAAAAAAAAAAAACACATTTTAATTTTTTGTCAATGTGGTAAAGAAAAAAAACATTTTTTTCCTTGCCCATTCATTTTAGAAAGCCATTGGCCCATCCTAAGCAACCTTAGAAAATGTTGGCTTGTTCACACGTATGTCTCAAAAATGTAAAAAACAACGGCGCACTGGCCTAGCGCATTATCCCCAGATAAATATTAATAAAAAAGCCAAAAACATACTCACAAGCGAGCTGTAAAATCAGGCATGTAATGCATTGCAGATTCCCTCAAATCCGTAACCACAAGCACTATGTGATTGGCATCTCACACAGAGATGAATGGCTAACGCGTTTCAAGGTATAAACCTCTTCTTCAGAGCCATACTGTCTTGCATGCTTATTCCAGGTCAATGATTCAGTGCAAGATAAGGATGGCAGCTCTAGAACATGCACTTTAAAAAACAAGTCAATAATGGCAGCTCCCATATTCCTATCCTGACAGATTCCTTAAGGAACAAAGATAAGCCAGAGCCATGGCTAGTGCTATGGGGAGATCGAAAGACATGCATTATCCTGTCTATATACAAGGAATTTATGCATATGAGTAAAAAACAATGTTTCGAGGCTCCGATCAATCAAAGCTGGCATCTTTTCAAGAACCCCACATCAAAGTATAAAATGTTGAAGGACCCAAGAAGAAGAGCTTTAAGAAGAAGTGCCCTTATATAATAATATCATATGTAATAGATTATATTTAAATGTCTCACCTACAGTATTTGAATTGCTAAGCCAATGTTCCTGAAATTTGCATTGAAAAATGTGTTTCATTTTCTTATGTGAGAGTATGTTTTTATATAAAACATATATATATATATAGATATATATATATATCTATATATATATATATATATATATATATATATATATATGTGGATGCTCCCCTCCCCAGTATTAGGGAGTAGGCAGCAATCTGGATAAAGCCACAAATTCACAAGATTAACCAAGTTTTTCTAAAATTAATAAAATTCCCACCTTTTGTAATGCGAGCGATCATAGATTCCTGATGCGTTGCTAGGTAATTTAATCAGCACCACATTGACTAAAAATAGCAGGCTTGTTTTTTTTTTTTTTTTTACCACCTTAACCTGCTCTGTTTCTGAATGGACATTCACAGGGTTATCGTAGAAACCTACAATAGGATACAGGGGCTCTGCTTTGTCTTAATAACTAAATTATTCTAAATTTTCACTGATGGTCAACTTCTCAAAACTTTCACTGTGATCTCAAAATATCATTTCTGATAAAAAATACTGTCTGACTTCAAATTTTAATTTTTCCTAAGCAAATGACAATATATACATATTTGGTCAATATATATATATTTGCATTAAAATTCAATTTTTCTGTTCAGTAGCTTCTCCTGTCATAAAAAAAAAACTATGCATCTGTTGGATAAACACATGGATCAAAAACAAGGTGACCATAAAGGCATGCTTATCCTAGAAAAAGCAACAAAGCAGAAAATATATATATATATATATATAAAAAATTGTAAATTTAATATAGTTAAAGCAGAAAAAAAAACACAACAGATACATTATAAAAATGTTGCACTTACATTTTTTCCAGCAGTGTTTGAGCCTCCTCCGTCTCTTACTCACTCCTGAACAGCAATGATCTGCTCAAGAAAAAGCTGCAAATCTTTCGGTTCAATAGGAGATGTTGAGGATTCAGGAAGGAGGAGCTGGCAAGACTTATGGCTTAGTGGCCCCTTATTGGAATGTGAGTATTACTGCTTCTGTTGTGCACAGTGATTGACTGGAGGATAATTATGTGCTCCCTTTGGGAGAATAATAATATAGAGCAATATTATACAACCAGACTGTGTTGGGAGAAGCATTCATAAATTCATAGGGGAATGAAAATCTAAGATTTGAAAAGCACTGAATTCTGTGCAAGCATATTGCACTCGGCAGGGGGGAACCAGGAGCACAAGTTGGGGATGTGAGAAGAGGACAACGGGGCTGCGCTGTGCAAAATGCTTGCACAGAGCAAAGTATATCATGTTTGTTGTTATTGATAAACCTTTACAGTCATGTTAGATTGTGTCTATGGTCAAAATTTAAAATCATATTTCCATTTCCACATTGTATTTCAGTTATTGGTAACCTACTCCTGTTATTTTGAATGGTCTTGAATTTTGTAAGCTTACTTTGTGAAAATCCTCACACATTTACTTGCATGAATTCTGTGACATGTATTCACTATGCCCTGTGGGTAGCCACTGCTGTGTCACTCATGTCACGTCATGGGTTGACGACCACTTTAAATATGGCAGCTTTTGGAAAATGACCAATCCTTACTAGTACAATAACAGTGGAATGCTTAAAAAAACACACACAAAAAAATCTAAAATCATAATAAACAAGTCTAATATTATACAGGATTTTCAATAAATTTATTACAATAGATTTTTATTTGGCATGTAAAATTTTCACACATTCTGCCACATTATATCAATAATATTTTTCACAGCTATAATAGAGAGAGCTTGAGATTCGAGTGTGTGTGGGTGTTCTACTATATTTTGCTATATGCGAGGAAAAACCACTTCCACACACGTTGTGCTGTAATTGCAAAATCCTGGGAGCGACCGGGTGGAAAAGTTGGAGATTATTATCCGTGATGTGATTCTGATCCCTGCCCCTTCCTGGTCTCGACCCCTGATAAATGTTGATGACACCTGGGAAGTTCCGGACCACCTTCCTTTTGGATATTTGCGACCTATAGGTTCCACACCAGGACCCCGGATGACATCTGAGCACATACCTACTGATTCATTTTGATATCTGCGCATGATCTATGGGATTCTGGTAAGCATACATCCATTTCTATATATTGGATTTATCAGAATTCCCCTGCGTTTTGCTTGAACATTCTGATGCTGTTAAGTTTGCCTTGATTTATTTTGAATATAAGATTGAGATTCATCTCTCTGCCTCCCAAGTTGGGACTATTGCTGTATATTATATATACACCACTTTTTTTATGATCATTTTATCACATTATTTGGGCGCTGCAATTTTTTCTTTATATGACATCATCACTGCCTTTAGAAAGCTTAAGGTTTTGACAGGTACCCGCCCCCACTAATGGTTGAGCTCACCGCGGTGAACTCAATCGGAAGTTTGGCCTCCCTCCTCCTTCCCCTGCTACTTGGCCATTCACAAAGCTAAGCGTGCTTCGCGCATGCACAGTAGGGAACCAGCTGTGAAGCTGTAAGTCTTCACTGCCGCCGGTTTCCCTTAGCTGAGATGGCAGTGGTAGCACCTGAGAGCCGATTGAAAAGACACCGCTGAATCCCTGGACAGGTAGGTGTCCTAATATTAAAAGTCAGCAGCTACAGTATTTGAAGGAGCCTGGAGCTTTGCCACTTTAGCCCCGGAAGGATTTCCCACATTAGGACCAGATCACTTTTTGCGATTCGGCACTGCGTCACTTTAACTGACAATTGCGCGGACGTGGTACCAAAATTAAATTTGCGTCCTCTTTTTCCCACAAATAGAGCTTTGTTTTGGTGGTATTTGATCCCCTCTGCGTCATTCCTGATCACCGCTATAAACAAAAAAAGAGTGACAATTTTGCAAAAAAAAAAAAAAAATATTTCTTATTTTTTGCTAAAATACAAATCCCCAAAAAATACATTAAAAAAGAAATGTATTCATCGGTTTGGCCGATTTATATTCTTCCTCATATTTTTTCCTAATAGTTTTGGCTGTTTTATATTCTTCCTCATATTTTTGGTGAAAAAAAAAATCGTAATCGGCTTTATTGATTGGTTTGCGCAAAAGTTGCCGCGTTTACAAACCATATGAATTAATTCCTGGCGTTTTTAAATTTATTTATTTATTTTTTTTACTGGTAATGGCGGTAATCTGCGATTTTTATTGGGACTTTGATATTGGGGCGGACATGTCAGACATTTTTGACACTTTTTTGGCACCAATGACATTTATACAGCGATCAGAAATTTAAATATCCACTGATTACAGTATAAATGTCATTAGCAGTGAAGGGGTTAACCTGCAGGAGGAGATCTAGGGGTTAACTGTGTTCCCCAGGCATGTTCTAACTGAGGGGGCTGGGCTGTCAGGGGCATAAGAGATCTACTGATCCCAGTGACAGGGATCAGTAGATGTTTCACATGCTGCCTGACAGAGCGGGGAACCCCCGAGTTTACATCGGCGGTTCCCCGTTTTCTCTGGCAGCTCATCGCGGCTCGCCAGCGGAGATTGGGTCTGGCCGAGCCGTTGGCACACTCCTGCAGAGTGCGGCGGGCACGAGAGCTTATATACGGCGATTTGCAAGACAGCGCCACACTGCCGCAGTATATATACAGAAGGTGGTCGGGAAATGGTTAAAATTTTTTTTTTTTTTTTAATTATTTTAACTTCCAGGACTCCTTTGTTTACATTCACCTGTCAGCTGGGAATCCCTGGCTGACAGCTAAATGAGCAGGACAGGGATGAGTCATTGGTTGTTAGGAAACTGGCTCCTTAGCAATCAGCATCTCTGAGCTGAAACTGTCACATTAGCAGTGGTAGAAATACCACCTCTAAAGTGAATTAAGTGGTCTCCTTCCCCTACAAAAAGAAAGCCAGCAGCATGAAAAACGCGTGAAAAACACACAATGTCGTACTACAAAATCGCACTGAAAATCGGTTTAATTTGCAGCTGCCCTAGTGTAAAATGTAGCCTAAAGCCTCGTACACACGATGCGACGATCGTACGACTGAATGGCCCAAATCATTTGTCGGCTGTTGTGTCTCGCGTACTGACATGCACTAAGCAATTGTATGACCAAGCCGAACGTAGTGACGTGTTAAAAGCGTATAAAGAGGAAGTTCAGACGAATGTGATTTGTGAATTAGGAACGAACGGACACTTCCGGGCATTCCTGACTTCTGAGCATGAGTGTTTTGCACAGTACAACTCGTTGGACCAACTTCTCCGTACGATACAACGGTCTTACAACCGCTTGTTGTACAACCAAAGTTTTCTAGTCTGCTCATCCAACTTCTGTTGTACGACCGTCACATGTCGGCTGTTCTAATCGCGTGTACTAACGGTTCGGATGATCATACAAGCGGTCGTACGACCGTTTTCATACGACTGCCACACTGTGTGTACGAGGCTTTAGTGATGCCCAGTATAGGCAGTTGATATTCTAGGAATGTACAAAATAAGGCCTCATGCACACTGGGCTTATAAAATAAAGCTTTTACAGGTGTCACCTCTGTTAATGCGCACATAGATGTTTACAGGTGTACTAGAAGATTAGCATTTACATGTGTTTAGGCACCAGGGCCGCCATCAGGGAGTTACAGGAAGTACTCTTGTAAGGGGCCCGAGCGTCTCAAGGGGCCCCGCACCGGGCCCGCTCCCCTCATATGAAAAGAAACTGTCGTCATCTGCAGGCAGCCGCTGGCCCACGCGGCTCCTGCAATAGAGAACAATAGAGAAAATACAAGCTTCCTTCCCTGCTGAGGCAGAGCCTGCTAGTTGCTGCTATTATGCCCTCCCCTGAAAAAAGTTCTGCGGACGCCCATGGACCCAGCCCTCCCAGGTGCATGCAAAATACGAGAGAGTGGCATGGAGGGTAAGTCACAGAGAGATAGTGTGTACTGCTGTGCCCCCAGTGCTGTAGATTTGGTCTCATTTAATCCATGGATGAACACGGACACCTGAGGCTGACAAGCTGGCATGTTTGAGTTGCATTGTGAAAATGGATGAGGATGACTCTGGGTGGGGATGAGAGTTACATTTTGGAGAGCCTCTTCACTATACAACTCTCATCCCCACCCAGAGTCATCCTCATCCCTCTTCACAATATATCCCCACCTCCGCCCAGCATCATCCATCCCTCTCCACAATATATCCCCACCTCCGCCCAGCTTAATCCATCCCTATCCACAATATATCCCCCCCTCTGCCCATCTGGGCGTGGATGGGCATACATTGTGGAGAGGGATGGATAATTCTGCACGTGGGTGGGGATACATTGTGGAGAGGGATGGATGATGCTGCGCACGGGTGGGGATATATTGTGGAAAGGGGTGGATGATGCTGGGCGTGGATGGGCATACATTGTGGAGAGGGATGGATGATGTTGGGCGTGGGTGGGGATACATTGTGTAGAGGGATGGATGATGCTGGGTGCAGGTGGAGGAGCCTGGATCGACACCTGGCTCAGCCTCTCTTGATTGTTCGGTTCTCAGCCATAGAGCCGACGGGTGACAGATGCAGAATCAGACTGATGCTGAATCCACATAGGTAACTATGACTCTAAAAAAAAAAAAAAAAAAAATACCCAAACTTCTCTTTTAGTTGTGTTTCTTAGCGGGCTTCTTGGATTTGACCCACTGGTCCTGTGTGGTTATAAAAGGGACAGTCGTTTGGGTCCCAGAGCCCGCTGTTTGTCGCTCTTTGTTCGTGTTTGCCGTGGCCGTAGTCCGTCCTGTCAGCCTGCTGTATCGTGCAAGTCTGAAGTGCCTGCTAATGAACACCAATCTGGCTTCAGGAGCCTTCCAAGCATTGGGGGATTGCTGGGACCTGCAGTTTGACCTGAAGATACCAACCCTGGATATTGCCACCTTGGAATTACCAAAAATTGACTTTTTCCTATGCAGGTATGCTAGGGCAGCCACAAAGCCTGAGTTAGGGATTCGCTTAGGGAAAGACTGTTGCCTTTGACTGTCATGCCAAGTTATTTGGATAAAGGTTATGAAACTTTGTCTTTGCCTGGTCTGAAGTTCCTCAAGGGGTGTAATGCAAGTAACTGGCACACATAGTCTACAGCCTCGGGTCAGCTAAACAAATTGGGGTATAAAGACACAAGTTTTTAACAAAGGTTATAAAGGTTTCATCAACAGCCTATCATAAGTGTGTGCATGTGGGAGGTGGAACAGCCTCTTGCAGAAGGGAGTTGTTTTTGACACTCTCTCTGTGAGTGGTCCGTCTCCCATAGCAACCGGAGCAGATGGGCAGCACAGAACTCCTCAGCCTGTTCACAGGTACAGAAGAGGAAGAGTAAAGTGTGTGCATGCATGGAGTCCATGATAGGTTCTCTTTGCAGTACTGGGAGTGAGGTAGAGGAGATACTCTGGACAGGTGGAGAGGGCATCAGCTCTGTGTGTCCCTACTAAATGCAATAGTGACCATAGTGGTGTATGTTAACATGAAGAGCCTTAACTAGAGATCAGTCATCTGTTCAAGCATAGGTACCCAATGTGTAAGGCAGTGACCCTAACCAAGGTGCCTAGTGTAGCCCAGAAGAACAGACCCTGGGGTAGGCCTCTCATGTGATCTACACTTGGCACCAAACGAGGAGGGGAACATGGAGGAGGTACCACCCACCTACCCTTACAAGTGGAGAAAAGCAAACGCTCTGTGCTCAAGAGGCCTCACAATGAGAGAGAACTCTGCACTGGTCAGTAAGAGCTCTTTCACACTGGCTTGTCCATGTACAAACTCTGCTCCCCATGACTGGCGGATAGCTAATATTGTACCTATTCACAAGAAGGGCAGCAAGGTAGAAGCTGGCAATTACAGGCCAGTGAGTTTAACATCAATCACAGTCAAGGTAATGGAATCACTTCTGAAAAGAAGGATCATTGATCACCCTAAAAATACACAGCTTGCTGGACCCAAAGCAACATGGCTTTACTGAGGACAGATCGTGCCAGACAAATCTGAATTCTTTGACTATATTACCAGTGTTTTGGACCAGGGTGGTGCTGTGGACATAGCATATCTTGATTTCAGCAAGGCATTTGATACAGTTCCACATAATGATCTGATACAAAAGTTGTACAAGCTGGGACTTAACCCTTGGGTGGTTCAGTGGATATGCAGTTGGCTAAAGGATAGATCCCACAGTGTGGTTGTAAATGGGGTTCACTCAGAACAGAGACCAGTCACTAGTGGGGTACCACAAGGCTCTGTTTTGGGTCCTGTTCTATTTAACCTATATGTAAGTGATATAACTAAAGGTTTGCTGGGCAATGTATGTCTCTTTGCTGATGATACAAAGGTGTGTAATAGGGTTGATATCCCTGGAGGTGTCTGTAACATGGAACATGATTTGGCATTGCTGGAAGATTGGTCAAAGCAGTGGAGACTGCAGTTCAATATTTCTAAATGTAAAATAATGCATCTAGGGAAAAATAATCTGCTTAGAGAGTACAGCATTGGGGGCACAGTGTTAGCCAGCACTACAGAAGTAAAAGATTTGGGGGTGCTTATTTCAGATGATTGCAAAATGAGCAAACAGTGTAACCAGGCAGTGGGAAAAGCAAATAGAATTCTGGGATGTATCAGTAGAGGGATCACCAGCAGGAGGAAGGAGGTTCTGATTCCTCTATATAGATCTTTAGTGAGACCTCACTTAGAATACTGTGTCCAGTTCTGGAGACCACACTTACAAAAAGATATTGATAAAATAGAACGAGTTCAGAGACGGGTAACAAAAATGGTGAAAGGTCTGGGGGATAAAACATATCAAGAGCGACTTCAGGAACTTAATCTGTACAGTCTGGAGGAAAGAAGGGAGAGGGGAGACATGATTGAAACCTTTAAATACATCAAGGGGGTGAATAAGGTTCAGGAGGGCAGTCTTTTCAATATGAAACCAAAATCAAGAACACCCCGTGTTCTTGATTTTGGTTTCATATTGAAAAGACTGCCCTCAAACTAATTGGAGGGAAGTTCAAAACTAATCTTAGAAAGTATTATTTTACTGAAAGGGTGGTTGATGATTGGAATAAACTACCAACAGAGGTTGTGAGACAGTCAACAGTAAATGGCTTCAAACATGCTTGGGATAAACATAAATCTATAGTCAGACAACAAGGTTAATGTAAAAAAAATAAATAAATAAAAAGGGGCAGACTCGATGGACTACTCAGTCTTTTTCTGCCGTCACTTTTCTATGTTTCTATGCTTTGCTCAGCTGGTATCGATCCGCTGATGACGGATCCTTCTCCGTTCACTGTGCAGAGACAGACCTGTCAAACCCTGCTATCCTCTATGATGGAAAATAGGATTTCCATTCGTCTGGATTTCACGGACAGGATCGGATAGGATATCGGCAGATGCCAGCGGACATGTCACCGCTGACATCCACCGCTCCATAGGGCTGATCGGAACGCCCGTTGAAAGTGCCCTAAGAAGACAACAATGTATCGATATGATAAGCTGAGCTCAGGAATATAAATAATTTGTAACATTGTTGCAGAGGGAGATTGTTCTGAGAATGGGAGCACATTAGAAAAGTTTTAGAGTTTCACCTTTTTTTCTGTGGGCTTTCATTCATAGAACAATCTCCCTCTGGTGCAGTGTAAAAAAAAGAATATGATAAAACGTAAAAAAATAACAGAATTTACCTGCTAAATACCACAAAACATAAATATTTAACATTTTTTTAAAATAAGGCTTCATTCACACAACCATAACATTTTTTACTGATGTTATTACACATGTGTTTTCTAGGAAAAAGGTTCCTGCTGTTTAGAGAATTCTACCCTGCAAAATAAAGTAAGACCAGGGGAAGGGGACAAGACATGAGAAGGTGTGGGACGGACAGAGAGGCACACTGCTCCCCACACCTTCAGCAACAAATTTATTGAAGCCACAGCCAGGTGCCAGTGACTGCAGACCACCACTAGCCAAAGATAAGATGCTGCCATCCTGTAAGGGGGAAACTGTGACAGATCATTCTGTTGTAAGGTTGTATGTCTTAAACCACTTACCAACTGGGCCCCTTTTTTTACATTTGTTGGTTACTAACTAAAAACTGTTTTTCTTTGCTAGAAAATTACTTAGAACCCCCAAACATTATATATATTTTTTTCAAACACCCTAGAGAATAAAATGGCGATCGTTGCAATACTTTTAGTCACACGGTATTTGCGCAGCGGTCTTTCAAGATCTATTTTTTTGGAAAAATTTTACTTTGAGTTAAAAAATAAGAAAACAGTAAAGTTAGCCCAATTTTTTTGAATATTGTGAAAGAGGATGTTACGCTGAGTAAATAGATACCATACATGACATGGTTGAAAATTTTGCGCACTCGCGGAATGGCGACAAAGTCCGGTACTTAAATATTTCCATAGGCGACACTTTAAATTTTTTTATCGGATACCAGGTTAGTGGTGCAGAGGAGGTATTTTGCTAGAATTATTGCTCACACTCTGGTGATCGCGGCGATACCTCACATGTGTGGTTTGAACACCGTTTTCATATGCGGGCATGACTTACGTATGCGTTTTCTTTGCTGCGCGAGCTCGCAGGGACGGTGGCGCTTTAGATTTTTCTTTTAATTTTATTTATTTATTTATTTTTAACACTGTTCCTTAAAAAAAAAATCTGATCACTTTTATTGCTATCACAAGGAATGTAAATATCCCTTGTGATAGTAATATATGGTGACAGGTACTCTTTTTGGAGGGCTGGGGGGTCTAAAAGACCCCCCATCCCTCCTTTGCATTTCACAGTATTCAGATCGCCAAAAACGGCAATTCTGAATACTGTCATTTTTTTTAAATGACATTGTTGCCTGTGGCATTAGAATGACAAGGGCATGGTAAACTCAGACTATGAGTGGATAGGTTTTTTCAGCAAATTGGCAGGGGTTTTCTTCAGCCCTTTGGCCTGCTGGCAGAGCCTATTTATTCGGGAGGAGTCCGGTGATCGGGGTTCTGTACCACCTGGATGGCTGTTTGGTTGGACGTGTGTTACAAGGCTCCGGGTTGCTAGGCCAGAAGTCTGAGGCCTAGCCTGGGAGCACCTGGCTGCTAGGCTGCCTGAGGCCTATCCAGGTTTGAGAGAAGCAGCGTGGGGTTGGGGCTTTTTGGCAGGAAGTCCAACCAAGTTGCAGAGGCTCAGCCCGAGGGGAGCCTGATCATTACAAAGGTTCAGCCCGACGGGGAACCGAATGTTGCTAGAGGTGAAGGAGAAGCAGTTGCCATATGGGATGACCACTCCTGTTACCAGAGGCAAGTGAGAAACAAGGTCAGAGATAAAGGGGACCTAGTCGCCACTAAAGAAAACCTACTCCTGTTATCAGAGACCAGTTATCAGAGGAAGTCTGAAGAAGTACCAGAGCAGCCTTATTCACTAGCCAGACAAGGTGAACAAGTGGGAAAGCTTCAGCAGAGTGCTAAGTCACGAACCCAGCGGGTTAGCAGGGGTGAAGCTTGAGGATTATACAGCGGGTTAGCTGTGAAAGAGCTCAGGGGATCCAGTGACGACTGGGATCTTGAAGTCTTGTGAGAGACCGGGAGCTCAGTGGGTGAAGATCTACAGTAGGATACTGTAAGATGTGAGAGAAGATCTACAATGGGATACTGCGAGTTGCGTGTGCAGATCTATATTGACTGTTGAGAGTTCAGTTGCCATAGGAGACAGCAGTTCTACAAATACGGCTACTGCATTCAGTTTAAAGGCCCTTAGTCTATATAGCCGTCTGCCTATTCTTTTTGTCTCAGAGTCTGCTAATCTGCCTAAGGGTGTCCCGGCCCTAAACCCTCTCTCCCCCAGTTCTTGTTCAGAGACAATAAATCTCTTTTGTCCGCATTCAAAAGTGACTGGTGCTCGTGTTTTCATCTTGCATTACACCCACCATGCCTAGTAACCTATACTGTGAAGAAGGATGTCAGCTCTCCCTAACTCTGGAGGTCACCATTAGGCTTCTAGCGGTCAGGATCACCACTACATTTGGCGCCCAACGTGGGGCAAAGGCATTATTCCTACAGTGGTCGTACCTAGCAATGGACTGCAACTACACCGGGTCTGGCTCAGTGGGAAGGTGGCAAGTGACATCTTTATTTCTCATAGACTGTGTTATTATCCATATTTAGGGGTCGGGATCACCACTACACTAAGATACCACAACTGCAAGCGCTCAATGGCCAAAATTGGGGAGGCTACAAAGATCTATATTATCCAGCTGTCACCCAGCCAGCAACTTGCTTTAACTAAAAGAAAGTCACTATAATTTCCAGGAGGAAGTCCTCTGCCTTTACTCCTAAATGCTGGGCTAATAACGGAGCTGTTCCACATTGTGTGGGTTTTGACCACCAGCAACTGCCACCCCAGGACGGTCTTTTGTTTTTTTTTTAATTTGTACCTAGTGTTTTACTCCTGTAGGTGGCATTATACCCCAGTAGATGGTTATCTAAAGCAGAAGTCATAGGGAAGCCTATCCTGCCACCACCTAACAACTACACTTATTTTCTCAATCAGCTCATCTCCCACAGTTATTGCCCTTTCGCATCACTTAACCCTCCCTCCTAGATTGTAAGCTCTAACGAGCAGGGCCCTCTGATTCCTCCAGAATTGTATTGAATTGTATTGTCTGACCTAATATTGTAAAGCGTTGCGCAAACTGTTGGCGCTATATAAATCCTGTATAATAATATCATCCTCAAATGAACGAAAATGAAAAACATTTTTTCTTCTCACTGCTGTACGAAGATATACTCTCATTCCTGTCCTGGAAACATCCTTTTTACCAGACAAAGTGTGCACAAAAACATGATTCTATACAGGTGAAAAAAAGTTTGGGGTATAGATACACTTTAGTTTCCAAATGTTGGTATTGTCTTATATTAGGGTACAGTTGTCTCTCTTAGAGCGCAGTCTGGGACTGGGTTGTTTGTAGGGTTAAAGTTCTTATTATGTAATTTCTGCTATTTCATATGCAATAGTCCAAAATTTAGTTAAAGTAGAACACGAGGCAACCATTTTTCTAGTTTTGTGTAGAGTGAGAAAGGGTTAGAAGCTCTGGCACAATGTGTGTGCTGTCTACAGTATCTCACAAAAGTGAGTACACCCCTCACATTTTTGAAAATATTTTATTCTATCTTTTCATGTGACAACACTGAAGAAATTACACTTTGCTACAATGTAAAGTAGTAAGTGTACACCTTGTATAACATAGTAAATTTGCTGTCCCCTCAAAAACAACACACAGGCATTAATATCTAAACCACTGGCAATAAAAGGGAGTACACCCCTAATTGAAAATGTCCAAATTGGGCCCAAAGTGTCAATATTTTGTGTGACCACCATTATTTTCCAGCACTGCCTTAACCCTCTTAGACACCAGAGCTTCATAGGTTGCCACTGAAGTCCTCTTCCACTCTTTCATGACGACATCACGGAGCTGGTGGATGTTCGAGACCTTGCGCTCCTCCACCTTCTGTTTGAGGATGCCCCACAGATGCTCAATAGGGTTTAAGTCTGGAGTCATGCTTGGCCAGTCCATCACCTATACCCTTTAGCTTCTTTAGCAAGGCAGTGGTTGTCTTGGAGGTGCGTTTGGGGTCGTTATGTTGGAATACTGCCCTGCGGCCCAGTCTCAGAAGGGAGGGGATCATGCTCTACTTCAGTATGTCACAGTACATGTTGGCATTCATGGTTACCTCAATGAACTGTAGCTCCCCAGTGCCGGTAGCACTCATGCAGCCCCAGACCATGACACTCCCACCACCATGCTTTACTGTAGACAAGACACACTTGTCTTTGTACTCCTCACCTGGTTGCCACGACACACGCTTGACACCATCTGAACCAAATAAGTTTATCTTGGTCTCATCAGACCACAGGACATGGTTCCAGTAATCCATGTCCTTAGTCTGCTTGTCTTCAACAAACTGATTGCAGGCTTTCTTGTGCATCATCTTTAGAAGAGGCTTCCTTCTAGGACGACAGCCATGCAGACCAATTTAATGCAGTGTGTGGCATTAGGTCTGAGCACTAACAGGCTGACCCCCACCCCTTAAACCTCTGCAGCAATACTGGCAGTACTCATACTTCTATTTCCCCAAAGACAACCTCTGGATATGACGCTGACCATGTGCACTCAACTTCTTTGGTGAGGCCTGTTCTGAGTGGAACCTGTCCTGTTAAACCGCTGTATGGTCTTGGCCACCATGCTGCAGCTCAGTTTCAGGGTTTTGGCAATCTTCATATAGCCTAGGCCATCTTTATGTAGAGCAACAATTCTTTTTTTCAGATTCTCAGAGTTCTTCGCCATGAGGTGCCATTTTGAACTTCCAGTGACCAGTATGAAAGAGTGAGAGCGATAACACCAACTTTAACACACCTTCTCCCCATTCACACCTGAGACTTTGTAACACTAACGAGTCATATGACACCGGGAGGGAAAATGGCTAATTTGGCCCAATTTGGACATTTTCCCTTAGGGGTGTACTCACTTTTGTTGCCAGCGGTTTACGGGGTAAAGAGCTTCCGACGAAGGCTCTCTACCGAGATCGTTGATGTGGTATGTAAGACTGAGACACCGCACCAGCGATCGTGGGTTATCCTGGCCGGACGTCATATGGGGTCCAGTCAGGATAACTGAACCACCGCCTTGGCCACCATTTGTCTATTACCTGGGCGGGAAGTGGTTAATGGCTGTGTGTTGACTTTGAGGGGACAGCAAATTTACACTGTTGTACAAGCTGTACACTCACTACTTTACATTGTAGCAGAGTGTCATTTCTTCAGAGTTGTCATATGAAAAGATATAATAAAATATTTACAAAAATGTGCGGGGTATACTCACTTTTGGGAGAAACTGTATATCCCCATCAGGGAGATTGCTCCTCATTTCCTGTTCCAGTGATACAATAAGAATTAAAAATAAATCTTCCTAAAATATTTTCTTTTGGCACAGGTTTCCTTTTAAGGGATTTCCTCTTTAATCCTATTTCAGTGAAAACTGTAAAATTTTAGCCTTCCCCCATCTATTTACCTTTGGAGACAACGGTAATTAGACCAGTAAGTGAATGCGATTCTCTCTTATGGACACACAGGCTGCAACCTTTGATGAAATCTGGCAGATGTTCTAACCCTTTCCCTCTCTACCCAAAACTAAAAAAGATCTGCTTTAACCAATTTAATACCAGGCACTTATACCACTTCCTGCCCAGACCAATTTTTAGCTTTCAGTGCTGTCACATTTTAAATGACAATTGCGCGGCCATGCAATGTTGTACCCAAACAAAATTTTTATCATTTTGTTCCCACAAATAGAACTTTCTTTTGGTGGTATTTGGGGTTTTTATTTTTTGCACTACAAATAAAACAATGCCGAAAATTTTGAAAAAAAAAAAAGTTTTTCTTTGTTTCTGTCACAAAACTTTGTAAATAAGTATGTTTTCTCCTTCACTGATGGGCACTGATAAGGCAATAACGATTGGCACTGATGAGGTGGCACTGATGGGCACTGAGGCACATATATGCAGCACTGACGGGCACTGATAGGTGGCACTAAGTGGCACTGATGGGCACTCATAGGCGGCACTGATGGGCAAGGATAGGTGGCACTGGTGGGTACCGATAGGCGACAATGCTATATGGCACTATATTGGTGATCCTTCCCTGACATTCCCTGGTGGTCCTGGGTGGCATCCAAGATGGCACTGAGTGCCATCCCTGTTGGGCACTGTGACTTTTACCCAGTGGTCAGTGGTTGGGCTCCCTGGTTGTCAGGGTGTGCTCCCTGGTTGTCTTCCTGGTGGTTCCTGGGTGGGGATTCCCTGGTGGTCCTAGGTCAGCTCCTTGATGGTCCTAAATGGTGATCCTAGGGGGGCTGCACTGATAAAAAAATCAGTGCAGACCCCCCCTGTCAGGAGAGCCGCCGATCGGCTCTCATCTAGTCGCATCTGCAGACGCGAGTAGAGGAAAAGCCAACATGCGGCTTTTCCGGTTTACACTGTGATCAGCTGTGATTTGTCACAGCTGATCACATGGTAAAGAGCTTCTGACAGAAGCTCTTTACCATGATCGGAGATACGGCATGTCAGACTGACACAGCACATCACCAATCGCCACGCACCCCTGCAGGCACGCGCCGGCTTGCTTTCCTGCTGGACATCATATGACACCCAGTCAGGATAACTGAACCACTTCCCAGCCATCATTCTGTATATGGGAAGTGGTTAATCTTCATATCCCAAAGACCAATGTAGGCAGGTGCAGTCTACTTTCCCCACTGCAGGTGGCACTCAACCACAGTTGCATTGCAGGGGGAGAGGAAGTCAAGAGAAACATGGCTCTTCTATGGTTTCCAGAGTCACTGGGGAAGCTATCCGATTGGATGCTGCCACCCCACATTGCTCTAGCAGCCATCTTGGGTCAGGCAGCGCCACCATAAGGCCCTAGCTCCCAGGTTTGGCGTGCATTTCGCATGTGGGTTGTGTAGGGACAGGTCACCTGACAGACACAGTGATTAGCAGCAGGGAGAGGTTCCAGATGAGTAGGGAAAGGATGTGGGCACACCATCTTTCTGGAGACCTCCTCACTTGGGTTCCGATCGGCCAAACTACATTACGCCGTTCAAGACAGACGCTGTTGGCACAACTAAGACCTGCTCTGCTACATGTTGCTGTTACATGCTGTGAGTGTTCCCAGCTGCGTGCCTTCCTGCCAGTTTTTTTTGTGAATTACTGGATTCGGCACTTATACAAGTTCTGTTTTCTGCAACTGCACTGTGTGTTTAGTGGCACTGGACCACGCTGTACCTTCCCACGCCCACTGCTTAGTAGCTCTCACCCAGTGGTGGGACACTGGTCTGCTCTTGTTCCTGTCTTCTTTCTTCACCCCTTAGTCCTTTGGTTGGACAAAGGGTGTAATGATGCAGGAATGGGTGGCATTGGTGCTGTGGAGAATATCAAGTGTATTAAAAAAACATGCATGTCCAAGCTCAAAATTTCATCTAATAGCTGTAATTATACAGTAAAAAAATGTGATTAACCCATTGAGTTGTGGTTGGAGAAGTATGTTTTTGAAGGTGAGGCCAGTACAGTTTCAAGAGAACTAATGATGGTAGGCAAGGTGTTTATTTAATGGAGATATATGTGGGGTGAAAGTCTGAAGTAATAAGTAAAGAGGTTTTTGAGTTGGGATAGAGATGTAGTGGTCAGGATGCCACTGGTCGTGGCACTCGTTAGGACAGGGCCATGACTATTTTCGTTAGGCTTTCCCGCCTTTGCAGAGGGCTATAGAGAGGGATGGGAAGGCTTCATTTAGTGTAGGGATATTAGCCAGATCTCAGGTATAACAGGAGGAAAACTTAGAGAGTAGCCAGATAGTGCTTCTGTTTTTGTAGATGTTTAGTTCTCCCATCTGGATGTCCAAGGTCTAATTACTGTAAAAGCTAAAGGAAGGACTGTGCTCCTATATATGCATAAATTTATATTTACAGAAAATCTGCTGTGGCGCAATGAAGAAGCAAACATTTGTTCAAATATAAAGGAAATAAAGAGTCAGCACACTGATAAAATGCTTTGTAAAGTAAACATATATGGCATTAAGTTTTGTAGACATATAAGCCTCTTAAATAATCCCTCTGAAGAACATTACTTCCTCTCAACCTGGTTTCAGTTACTGTATATTATGCTAGGGAAATGTTCCCTTGTGGTTATGTGATACTTTTATATCCAGGGCTGCTGATAGAAATCACGGGGCCCTGTACAGGCTATTTGACAGGGCCCCTCCCGCCTACCCCGCAAAAGAATTAACGCTATATTTCGCTAAAAATACAATAAAACTATTAACAGACACAAATACAACATAACTCACAGAATTCCTGCTAAATCTAAAAGCTAAAACTGAGATAATAAATGAAAATGAAGATGAGATGAAAAAAATATACAGGCTCTGGGATCAGAGGGATAGAGGGAGAGAAAAGAAAGTTAAGCTCCATGCACACTGGGCTTAAAAAAACTCCAGTTCACTTGGCAGAAAAAAACTTTTTTTTTACAAAATTTAGACGAGTTTAGGAGAACCAGAAGGGTTTTTTTTCTGTCTCTTAAACGTTGAGCCTAAAATCTGCCTGTAATAGTCCTGTGTATGGGCACATAAGACAACATTGAACTGCTTCTACAGGCAAAACACTAAACTCCTGTAGAAGCAGCGATTTTTTTAAGCCAATGTGCATGGAGCTTAAGTTAGAGATAAACTCTAGTGCTGCGACGAGGGAGGCCCACACAGGGAGAGGGATTAGTGAGGGACCACTGTCTCTTTCTTAGCAGATAAAATTGAGTACTGTCCATGATACTTTTTTTATTTGCACTAAAAGACAAATTTTCAGGACAAGCTTCCGGGGTATGTCCCTTTCTTCAAGGTACTCTCAAGTTACACTAGTGGTGTGAGCCCCACCGCTTACCAGCAGGACTACATATATGGGCTATTGAGCCCCCCTTTTCTACTGGCCATTGGCCAATTTTCCATACTTGGGTTAAACGCAGTAATCTGGTCTGAATGGGGTGTGCATGGAGATATGACTGTGAGCCCGGGCATTTGTTTTTAGTTTTTTATGGCAACGTTGTCTTAAGGTTTTAACTTGTGGTTTGGTCTGACCTTTTTCAATGCATCCTTCCCGTATTTTCAATAAAGTGTATAATTGATCACTCAATAAGCTGCGTTGTGCTCCCTTTGGAGCCTCTTCCCGCACCTGAGTGCGGCAAACCTTTTTTGTGTTTTCCCAATGTGCATGGAGCCTAAGTTAGAGATAAACTCTAGTGCTGAGAGGAGGGGGGGCCCACACAGGGAGAGGGATTAGTGAGGGACCACTGTCTCTTTCTTAGCAGATAAAATTGAGTACTGTCTGTGATACTTTTTTATTTGCACTAAAATACAAATTTTCAGGACAAGCTTCCAGGGTAGGTCCCCTTCTTCAAGGTCCAAGCAGTACTGATTCACAACAGTTTTAACCGAATGTTAAAAAAAGAAGAGAAAAAAAAAAGAAAAAAAAAAGAGAAAACAAACTCAGAGGGAAAGGAAAAACAAGCAAATACAAATCAATGTATAAGGCAAATGGTAATGAAGCTAGCTGCAGAGATAGTATGATAAGACAGGCAGAGCTATAGACTGGGGTGGGGGGGGGGGGGTGACAGTCACAGAGGGGGTCGTAAACCTTTATAATAATGAGTGAGAAAACCTATATCTAAGTTTAAACCGTTATTTTTTGTGTCAAAAAGAAGAATCATTCTTAGTTCAAACGCTTTCCTTTCCTGCGTGGTTCTGAAAAATGATGTCCCACCGATGTACAGAAAGGGACGTATGCCGAAAGCTTGTCCTGAAAAATTGTATGTTAGTGCAAATAAAATAAGTATCATGGACAGTACTCAATTTTGTCTGGCACAATTGCACTATTACGGCTACAATCACCTCAAGCATTTCTTAACAGATACTGTATAAGCTTGTAGCAAGGGAGAGGGAAGGAGAGCAACTTTAATCTGCTGGAGGAAAAGAGACACAATTGTCATCTGTCACCAATCCCCCCTGTGTGCTCTGGCCCCCCACAGCAGGGCTAGATGTAACCCCCTATCAGCGGCCCTGCATATATCCCAAAGTTGCATATATCCCAAAGGATTTTCACATTAAGGCAGAGTGCAAAGCTTCAGATCATTGTTTATGAATGGAGAAGACTGGCTCATCAGTATTCTCTGTTTTTTAATCCCGGATCGGTGTCTGGAGCCTTAAGGTTCCAAAGTGTTTTGGGAGGGACAAATCCTTGAATCCTTTTTCCAGGGCTTATGGGAGGCTTGCTGGCTGTGTGAGTTCACAAGTGTGCAGGGTTAATATAAGCCACACCTGAGCATAGCTTAGGCCCAGTTTATATCTGGCGTTTTGGGATTGCGGTTCTGCCCCCGATTCCAAATCACATTACAGTAGTAGCAAAACACATCACACGTTTGTGTGCCATTCACTTTTATTGGCCTCTTAAATACAGTGTTGATTTTGCCATTATAAATCATGCAGAAAACGCGGCAAACCACATCATGCAAAACTTATTTTGGGCAACAAGCTTTGCGCGTTTAGGTTTTGCCGCAATTACATTGTGATTTATAGCGGCAAAACTGCACTGTGTTTGAGGTGTCATGATACTTGGTTCTCCAAAAGGGGTGGTACTGAGAGGTGGGCAGAGAGGGGAATCAAGGGATTGTGCTTGGAGGTGAGTAGGGAGAGGAGACAAGGGGTGACTCCAAAGTGGGGAGTACCTGCACCCATCCTCTGAGAGAAAAAAAGCACTGGGTGTTCGGATGCGGGCAGCAGATGATGAAATCTTCCAGGTCTTCAGTCCAGCGGTGAGTTTTTGTCAGGATCAGAAGCTTTATGTGGGAGAACAGCTAGGCGAATGGCATTGCATGTTGCAGGGAGTGTACCTATGAGAGAAAAAAAGCTCTACTGAGGACTGTGTAACAAGTCAGTGTGTGTGACTGCAGGGATAGGGCAAGGGTTGAAACAGAATCCTTGCTGAGACAAGGGAAAGAGTGCGATAGGATCTCACCACCTGAGCAAGCCCCACACAGGCCACAAAATCCACCAGTGTGTAAGCCAAGGAAGCTTGGATTAGGCAAGGAGGCCTGTACGGTGCCTACATTATAGTGAGTGGGGACATGCCGTTGCTCAATGTGTGAGCAGCACGAGAAACAGGTAGGGAGCAAAGGCAGAATATCAACAATAATCCCTCCATCTCTACACTTTCAACAAATAACCCCCCCCACCTCTCCACCCTCAACAACTAACCCCCCCACCTCCACCCTGAACAAATAACCCCCCACCTCTTCTCCCTCAAAAATTAACCCCCCACCTCTCCACCCTCAACAAATAACCCCCATCTCGTCACCCTCAACAACCTCCCCACTTGTCCACCCTGAACAAGAACTTGTGCAGAGGCGTAACTAGGACCTTCAGGGCCCAGATGCAAGAAATTATGAAGGGCCCCCATGACCCCTGGCCAGGGCCCTTCCCTCTTCTCGCTGATCCTGGGGCCCTTTACTCCCATCACGGGTCCCTTTATTACGGTACCGCAGCGGCACGCTTTCACAAGTTCTGCAGCGGGCCCCCTTACGGCCATCTTCGGGTCTCCCCATGGTGGTGAAATGCCAGGGCCCAGTCGC
>BLSH010438581.1:265076-284801 GCA_018402905.1 Glandirana rugosa | reverse complement strand
AACAACTCCCACCTCTCCACCCCCGAATTAAAAACTCCCTCTTCTCCACCCCCCAATAAACAACTCCCACCTCCACCCCCCAATAAACAACTCCCACCTCCACCCCCCAATAAACAACTCCCACCTCCACCCCCAATCAACAACTCCCACCTCCACCCCCCAATTAAAAACTCCCTCAAAATTAAGCCCCCACCTCTCCACCCTCAACAAATAACCCCCATCTCGTCACCCTCAACAACCTCCCCACTTGTCCACCCTGAACAAGAACTTGTGCAGAGGCGTAACTAGGACCTTCAGGGCCCAGATGCAAGAAATTATGAAGGGCCCCCATGACCCCTGGCCAGGGCCCTTCCCTCTTCTCGCTGATCCTGGGGCCCTTTACTCCCATCACGGGTCCCTTTATTACGGTACCGCAGCGGCACGCTTTCACAAGTTCTGCAGCGGGCCCCCTTACGGCCATCTTCGGGTCTCCCCATGGTGGTGAAATGCCAGGGCCCAGTCGCAATTGCAACCTTTGCAATCCTGATAGTTCCCTTACTGGTGTCAGTAGTTTTTAATTTTAATTTTATTATTTTTTTACCATTTCATTTTATTTCTTTTACAATTTTATTTTTATTATTTTTTTTATAATTTTATTTTTAGGAGCTCTGTTAAGGGGCTTTGATGAGATATCAGGGGTCTAAACAAACCTCAGCCCTCAATTTGTGCAGCCTCAGCTGCACAGAACGAATGGGCAGGAATAGTTGAGTACGAGCCTCCCATTCATTCAGAAATGGAAGTATAGTAAAAACAGTTTACTATGCTTCAGTTATGAATGAACCAATTGGTAACAATCACTGTCCATTCAGAAATGGAAGGAGCCAGTAAATGACAAATTTACCGACCCATTCCCATCTCTCCATCATGACACATCTTCAACAGCAGCTGGCAGGAGAGAGGAGGGGGGAAGACAGCAGCTCTCTGAGGGGGACCAGGGAAGCACACAGGGACCCTGGGAGAAGCAGAAGACAAGTAAACTGGATAGGAGGGGCGGCGGGCAGCATATAGAGCAGGGATATGCAAATAGCGGACCTCCAGCTGTTGCAAACCTACAAGTCCATCGTGCCTCTGCCTCTTGGTGTCATGCTTGTGGCTGTCAGAGTCTTGCTATGCCTCATGGGACTTGTAGTTCTGCAACAGCTGGAGGTCCGCTAATTGCATATCCCCGATATAGAGGAACCAATCTCCTCCATTAGGAGAAAAATGGAAGAGATTGGTTCCTCTAAATGCCGCCCCCGCTGTCCCTCCCTGGAGCATGGGGCCCGGTTGCAATCGCAACCCCTGCAACCCCTATAGTTACGCTCCTGAACTTGTGTAATGATGGGGGGGGGTCCTGTGTATTGATGGGGGTATGGGGGAGGGGGTCCTGTGTGATGGGGGGGGGGTAAAACTGCATGGAGGGGCCCAAGAAAATGTTTGCTCAGAGTCCAATCAATATTAACCGTTTAAGGGCAGCCCCGCCGTTCTGTGAGGGAGAAAAATGGATATCTAGTGTTTCTGCTAAGCAAAAACACGGATCTCTGTTTCCTCCTCGCAGCGCCCCCCCCCCAGTTAGAAAGCATTCCCTAGGAGCACACTTAATCCTTTGATGTTAACCCCTTCCCTGCCAGTGTAATTTATACAGTGACTGCACTTTTTTTGTAATCACTGAATTGATATCACTGGTCCCCAAAAAGTGTCACTTCGTGTCGGATTTGTCCACTGCAATGTCGCGGTCCTGCTAAAAATCGCTGATTGTCGCCATTACTAATAAAAACAATAAAATAAAAAGTCCATAAATCTATCCAATAGTTTGTAGATGCTATAACCTTTGCGCAAATAAATCAATATACATTTATTGGGGGTTTTTTTACCAAAAATATGTACCAGAATACATATTGGCCTAAATTGATAAAGACATTTGATTTTTTACATTTTTATTGGATATGTTTTATAGTAGAAAGTAAAAAATATTGTTTTTTTTCAAAATGGTTGCTCTTTTCTTGTTTATAGCTCAAAAAATAAAACCGCAGAGGTGATCAAATACCACCAAAAGAAAGCTCTATTTGTGGGAGGAAAAAAGGACATCAATTTTATTTGGGTTCCGGCGTCGCATGGCCGCGAAATTGTCAGTTAAAGTAACGCAGTGCAGTAAGAAAGCTCTATTTGTGGTAAAAAAGGATATCAAGGACGTTGGCCGTTTATACTGTGGCAAGGTGACTCGGCTGCACGAATCGCCGTACCGTGCACTAGTCTATGTGGGCGCAAGTGCCGATTGGCCAGCAGGGGGATCCAATCAGCGGGTCCGACGGACTCCTTGTCCACCGGCAGCTCGCAATCAATCCCCGCAGAGACAGAATGGGGATCTGCCGAATTAAACAAGGCAGATCTTCGTTCTGGCTTGGGATTACACTGAGATTTTGTCTTTCTGCTAAGCAGGAAGACAGATCTCTGTGTTATCCCAGGCAGCCCATCCTCCATACAGTCAGTAAACACGCCCAGGGAACAAATTTAACCATTTGATCGCCCCTGATGTTAAAGCGGAGTTCCACCCAAAAGTGGAACTTCCGCTTTAAGTACTCGTTGCCCCCTGACATGCTACATTTGGCATGTCATTTTCTTTTTTGGGGGGGCAGGTATCTTGATTTGACAGGTACCCAGCTCCCACTTCCTGGTCTGGTCCCCTCGCCGCCTAGGTGACTGCTCCCTCCCTGCAAACTTCTGGGACATTTCACAGGTCCCAGATGATTGCCTGCTGGCTGACAGAGCGCAGCGTGACTCGCGAATGCGCAGTGCGCCCCCGGCTGTGAAGCCGCAAACTGTCACAGCCGGGTGCCCACACTTCCAATGCCAGCTCCCTGGAGAGGCGGGGGAGAGAAGCGAGGCATCGGGAGGCCGCATCGCTGGACCGTGGGATAGGTGAGTGTCTGTTTATTACAGTCTGCAGCTACACCTTTTTGTAGCTGCTGACTTTTAATAAACTTAAAAACTAGTGGAACTCCGCTTTAACCCCTTCCCTACCAGCTTCATTAGTACAATGTCAGTGCATATTTTTAGCACTGATCACTGTAATAATGTCACTGGTTCCCAAAAAAGTGTCAAAAATGTCAGTTAGGTATCCAAACTGCCCACCGCAATGTCACAGTCCTGCTAAAAATCGCAGATCATCACGATTACTAGTAAAAAAAATGCCATAAATCTATCCCCTATTTTGTAGACACTATAACTTTTGCGCAAATCAATCAATATACGCTTATTGGGGGTTTTTTTATGAAAAATATGTAGCAGAATACAATTGGCCTAAATTGATGAAGAAATTAGATTTTTTAATATTTTTTAATTGGATATGTTTTATAGCAGAAAATAGAAAATATAGTTTTTTTCAAAATTGTCGCTTTTTTTTTTTTTATAGTGCAAAAAATAAAAACCGCAGAGGTGATGAAATATCACCAAAAGAAAGCTCTATTTGTGGGAGGAAAAAAGGGCATCAATTTTATTTGGGTTCCGGCGTCGCATGGCCGCGAAATTGTCAGTTAAAGTAACGCAGTGCAGTATCACAAAAAATGGTATGGCCATTAAGGGAGTACAACCTTCCGGGGCTGAAGTGGTTAAAGCGATACTAAAGGTTTTCTTTATTTTCCCTTAAAATAACAAACATGTTATACTTACCTCCTCTGTGCAAGGGTTTTGCACAGAGTGGCCCCGATCCTCCTCTTCTGGGGTGCCCCAGCGGCGCTCCCGGCTCATCCTCTTCTCAAGTGACCCGTCAGGGAAGGACTTTCTCTGGGGGCACTCGTGCGGGCACGCTCCCGTCTCCTGTTGCTGCGTCCGTTGACACAGACAACAGGACCTGGCCCCGCCCACCAGCTCCCGCGTCACTGGACTTGATTGACAGCAGCAGGAGACAATGGCTCCCACTGTTATCAATCTATCCAATGATGACCCGAGACACCTGCTGGAGCTGCTAGTCCCCAGCGTGGGAGCGATCGGGCTCAGGTAAGTAAACGGGGGGTCTGGGGGGCTGGTGCAACAGAAAAGGTTTTTCACCTTAATGCATAAAATGCATTAAGGTGAAAAACCAGGAGGATTTACAACCCCTTTAAAGTGTAGGTTCCCTACATATCTCCCAAACCTGCATGGTTTGGTTGATATACAGTGTACTTGCATGTGCCCACGTCATTGGGCACATTCGCGGTGAAGAAACAGCCTCCATGCCGTTCCTTCACTGAGTTTGTGCCGTGACTGGCAGCTCCCGCGCGCATGCATGGGTGTGACGTCACGCGACTCCGACCAGTCACAGAGCCTGAGATCGCGGCCCCGGAAGGAAGAGGGGCAGAAGATGGAGCAGGGACATCGCGGGCTTCCAATTCAGGTAAGTGGCACATAATGGGCTAATATGCAATGCATACTAGCCCATTATGCTTTTACATTGCAGGGTAACAGAGGAAGTAAACCCCATCAGGGTTTACTTCCTCTTTAAAGATGGCCCTGCATCAGACACTTTTGTTGGATGCCTGGTCCTCTGCTGTGTGTGGTGTTCATCTTGCTGGCCTCTGAATTATTATCGTGTCTTGCAGTGACGTAGGTATCCCAACCTTTAGCAACTTTTTAAAAGTTTGCAGCACCCATGCTGCATACAACGTTGTGACGTGTGAACGCCTTTCTGTGCAGAAGTATACTGTGAGCCCAAACTATGCGATGACCCGAAGAGAACAGACGACCAATGGCCATTTCCAAGGTTTGATAGCTTTCCATAGGTGCTCAACCTGTGGCCCTCCAGGAGTTGTGGAACTACAAGTCCCATCATGCCTCAGCCTTTGGGAGTCATGCTTGTAACTGTCAGCCTTGCAATGACTCATGGGACATGTAGTTCCGCAACAGCTGGTGGGCCACAGGTTGAGCACCCATGCTTTATACTATCTTGTCATGATGTGAAGTGACTCTGTCATTATCCTAAATAAAAAGAAGCACCCTATAAAAAAAATAGTTTGAATATTTACTTTTTCAGCCAGCTGCAAGGGAAATGATTGCTTGCTCCAAGAGCTAAAGACATTGCTACTATCTGACACTTCTGGGTGGGTCAGACAGGGTAAACATTCAGCTTACTTGATTTTTATTGGAGTTGATTTACTAAAGACAAATAAATTCACTTTGCAAGGGAAATTGCACTTTGCGTGGGAATTTTCCCCAAACCTTAGTAAATGAGGTAAAATGTCACATTGCAATGAACACCCAACTGCTAAGAAATTTTTTAAAAAAAGTGCATTTCTGTTTTTTGCTTGCACATTTGTTACTGTATAAACTTCTAACCTGAGTCTACAGGGCTCATAGAGATACAAATTAGTTTTACACCCTTGCTATCCAAAATACATTTCCAAGTTTGATGGCATGATCCTATGTTACTATGCTTAAAGTGACCCTGTCACTATATTTATAAGACTCAAAGGGGTTGATTTACTAAAGGCTATTTGCTTTGCAAGGGATATTGCACTTTGCATGAATGAGAGCTTAGTAAATTAGGTGAAACTCTGCTGACTTCCATCATCCAATTATGTGCAAGCAGAAATGTATTTTTAAAAAATGTTCCTAACATTTAATTGGGTATTTTTTGCAACATGAAGGTCTCATGCACACAGGACGTTTTTGGACATTTTTACAGCAGCTGTTTTGGCTTCAGACGTTGTTTCCTAAAGTCAAAATCTCCAGCATGTTATCCTATGTGTTCATGCACACATAGGCTGTTATCAACTGTTTTTTGGCTAGGGTGTACTTCGGCTGTAAAAACCACCCCAGACTTGTGGGTTCTGAGAGACGTTTTTCAGCTGTAAAAACGCTCAAACGCTCAAAAACGCAGATAAACACTCAAAAACCCAATTCAATCCAATTTTAATGTTTTTGGTCACATTGGAAAAAAAAAAAAAAAAACGCTAAAAAAAGGCTAATGCAAAAAATGCTCAAAAACGCTACTGCCGTTTTTATAACTTTTTTTAAAAAAGCTCTGAGGAAAATCCCAATGCAAAGTGCAATTTCCCTTGCAAAGTGAATAACCTTTAGTAAATTAACCCCATTGAGTCTTATAAATATAGTGACAGGGTCACAACATAACAACATAGGACCATCAGATTTGGAAATGAAGTTTGGATGGTAGGGGGTGTAAAAACCAATTGTATCTCTATCCCCATAGATCCAGATTAGAAAGTCATAACATAACAATGGAAGCTGTAGAATTACCTTGATACGGTTTATATATACAGAGAAATAGAGAGATAAAAGTTATGTTAAAAAAATTGCCTTGTTCATCAATACAACTTCATTAAGTGAATTTATGACCTGGCCTGGGAGAGTGACTTTTTCAATGTACGATCGAAGAAGCACAGTGATTACTAATTGACAGGGTAGTTAACATAATTCTTGTTGTCATTTCCTTTTTTTCTCCATGGCTGTTCAATGTATTGACTGAATACTAAATAGGTTGATGCAGGGTTTTAGCCTTTAATGCATCATAAATGAGCGTAGACAGCGTAATTAAAGAAGAAATACAGCACATTTATTGTAGTTTTTAGTGAGAGGAGATTGTGTTTTAATCACTTGTTTTCCAGGGATGAGCTCCTGTCCTCTCTAGGGAGGAATCTTCTAGGGTGATAATGTGGTAATGCACCGTACTACATTGATACCAAACCTCTACACCGTCTCCCACCTCTGTTACAAATCAATAAAGTCTTTTCATTATTCGGATATCTGTTGTAATCTAATGTATGCAGTTTCCTTTGTGTTATACATGGCATCAAACAGGTCAATATAACTTGTCTGATTTTCCAGTTTTGGAAAAATGAAAAGCCTCTATTTATTATTATTATACAGGATTTATATATCGCCCACAGTTTGCGCAGCACTTTACAATATAAAGAGACAATACAGCAACAGTACAATTCAAACCAAGAGGGTTAAATGGGCCCTGCTCCTGCAAGCTTAAAATCTAAGAGGTAGGGACTGTGAGGGATGAAAGAGGTGAAGATACTGCGCTACCTATAGCATTAGATCGTGAGCAGGACAGGACTGTGGAAGTCTCTTCAGACGAAACGCGTTGGCTGAAAGGAGTCTGCTCCAGTCCATTGTGCCTGTTTAGAGTGTTATGCTGGAATTCCATGCTGGGCCTGTTCGTCTTTTACGCATTTAAGTGCAACTATTTTTAATAAATATATTCAGTTAAACGGCATTACGCTATGTGGCATTTTTTATTTTTGTATGAGGACCTGTGTACATAGCTACCCTGGATCTCTAGTGTGACACAGTGGTCTGGAGGTCTCATCCTGAGGATTGTCCTATTGCTATATGTGTAATGGTGGATATAGCCCTTCCAGGAATCGGGATGCAATTACAGATCTATGATTAGAAGATCATTTGTGGTTGTATGATGTTACGCGCTTACCCAGATTAGGTATGGTAAGAGTATCTAATTATATCTTCCTTGGTGGTGGTCAACATTGCATGTGGGTGGAAGTCACACCTTATTTGCTTAGCCCAACTGCAGGACTGCATTATACCAATTCACAGATTGAACTATTATCAGGGGAAGAGATATACATATATCTATATATATACTTGGACACTATATGGCACTTTATTTGCACTTTATTGTACTGTGATAATTGTATATTATATTCTGTATTTAAATTTCAACGCCAAACAAGTAATTCTTCTTAGCGCTGAACATAATTGCACTGTGAGGGATGAACTGATGAGGGGAGTAGAAGATTCCGTTGTTAGCTGGAGGCAGGATAGGCCACCCTGAAGAGATGAGTTTTCAGGGATCGCCTAAAAGTGGACAGAGTAGGAGATAGGCGGACAGATTGGGGCAGAGAGTTCCAGAGGGTGGGGGAGGCTCTGGAGAAGTCCTGGTGGCAAGCATGGGAGGAGGAGACAAGGAAGCTAGAGAGCAGAAGGTCTCGGGAGGAGCGAAGAGGACGGTTTGGGTCATATTTGGAGATAAGATTGGTGATGTAGCTTGGGACATAATTGTAAATGGCTTTGTATGTTATGGTTAGGGTTTTGAATTTTATTCTTTGGAAAATGGGAAGCCAGCGGAGGGATTGGCAGAGAGGGGTGGCGGACACTGAACGGTTGGGAAGGTGGACGAGTCTGGCAGCGCCATTCATGATGGACTGAGGAGGGGATAGCTTGTGGAGAGGTAGGCCAATTAGGAGGGTGTTACAATAGTCAAGGCGAGTGATAACAAGGGAGTGAATAAATTGCTTAGTGGTGTCAACAGTTAGGAAGGGTGTATTTTGGAGATGTTTCAGAGGTGAAGTCTGCACGATTTGGACAGTGATTGGATTTGGGGTTAAAAAGGACAGGTAAGAGTCTAGGATTACACCTCGTACCTTGGCATGAGGGGAGGAACTGATAGTTGTATTATTGATCTTGATCAAGTCAGGGGGGAGGACACGGGCAGGAGGGAATATTACCAGCTCAGTTTTAGAAAGATTGAGTTTGAGGAAGTGGTGTGACATCCATGCTGATATCTCAGTTAGTAAGTTAGTAATGCGAGAGGAGACTGAAGGAGTGAGGTGAGGAGTAGAGAGATAGATTTGTGTGTCGTCAGCATAGAGGTGGTATTGGAAGCCATGGGAGTTTATTAACAGATCAAGGGAGGAGGTGTAAAATCTATTTGATTAGACAATCTCTACAGTAATATGGAAGAGTCTTAACTTACAAATAGAGCATTGGTAGCAACCTCCTCCATTATATTGGATTGAGTGGTTTTATTCTTTTATTAAAAATAAACAGTACGGCATTCCAGGACGTTGAGTGGTTTTATTTTTACCAACATATACACCTCCATCTGATTTGGGCAGGTTTGTTGATGGGCCGCATTCTTACATGTGTGATAGCTAATATGGCTTATGTAAATCGGTTTGGTTTTTAATGTAATTTGACCCTTTGATTTCTATGGGGTACTGAATTAATAAGAAAAAATAATTTATTTGTTGTCAGGCTGGTGGGCATTGGAGGCTCTTTTGTCATCCACAGCTTGTTTTCTTTTTTTTTCCTTCCTTGTAATTCTCACAGTCCTTAGGGGTTTGTGGGACATTCCTGGTCAGGCTGCAGGGCCATCTCCATACATAGTATTATAAGATGTGAATACATCATCAGTGTTATTCAGTATGGTTTTTGACACTTTGAATTTTTGCATTATGACGACACTATCTGCCTTGAGTTCGCATGTTCTCCCTGTGCTTACATACGTTTTCTCTGGGTACTTTAGTTTCCTATCACACTCCAAAGACATGCTGGTAGATTAATTGACTTCTGTCTAAATAGGACCTCGTATGTGTATGCATGAATGTGAGTTATGGGCCGTACACACGGTACGATGATCGGCCAACAACGGTCTTACAAAAGCCTGTTGTCCGATAATCCGACCGTTAGTACACAGGATTCAACAGCCAATTTCCAATTATCGTCCAACAGATGTTGTCTGAGAAGGCCAGAAAACTTTTGTTGGCCAACAAGGCATTGGCCAATTTTAGGCTCATGTGTACAGAAGTTGGCCCCACAAAAGTTGGAAGTGCAAACGCTCGGAATCCAGGAAGTGTTCGGTCGTGTAAACCTGTGTCCGTAATTCGCAATTCACATTCACCTGAACTTCCTCTTTATACGCCCCTAACACGTCACTATGTTCGCATTTGTTGGACGATCACTTGACTACCGTCAGTACGCTAGACAAAACCATGGGCAGCCAATTTGGACAGAAGTTGGACGCGCAGTTGTACGACAATCAGCGCGTGTGTACGAGGCTTTAGGGGCCTTCGATAGTAAGCTCCTTGAGGGAAGGGACTCATGTGAATGTACAACGTATGTAGAAAGCGCTGCGTAAATTGAATGCACTATACAAGTACCTATAATAAATAAAATAAATATAAAATTATTTTCCTGTATGTTGTTTACTTATGTATTTATTTTCATCTCATGGTGTATCAGGCTCCCCTGCTGAAGCAATCCCTATTTCGTGAAATGCGTCGGAGCCTTCGGACACTTATCTTCACCATACATATCTGTTTCACCTCCTTTAACGCAGCATATGGAGTATTATTCATGACCGCCTAGGAGGTAAAGTCTTTGTAGCAGGGAAGTGGAATAATGGGGATAATTTGAGCCATTGTTGTTTTTAATGGAATTATTTTATCACTTTGCATTGAATAAAAGTAGTAAGTGGTTCCTTAACCACTTCAATATAAGGCACTTTCACCCCCTTTACACCCAGGCCAATTTTCAGATTTCAGTGCTGTTGCACTTTGAATGGCAATTGCGCGGCCATGCAACACTGTACCCATATGACATTTGTATAATTTTTTTCACACAAATAGAGCTTTCTTTTGGTGGTATTTAATCACCAAAAAAAATGAGCCACATACTGATTGAAATTTGGCTCTTTCAGCATTAGCTAACTGAATTTTGATTATTGTGTGGTGACCCCTGCTCAACAGAAGTAAACCGTTTGACTGACTTCAATCAATGGGACATGTTGGAAAATCTTCTTCAATGAACCAGTGTATTGGTGCAATACAATGTCCTGGCAGGGCGATTTCTCCATACACCTTTTTTATATGAAAGGAAGAATAAAATAAAAAAAAAAACTAACTGTCACAGACTTGGACCTGCAGGAGAACCATTGCGCAGAGAACACGGTTTAAGGCCCCTTTCACACGGACGGATAGAATCCAGCTTTTAGCTGTGGATAGATGAAGTTATCTACCGCAGCTATACTGTGACAATGCTTTCCTATGGCCCCTTTCACACTCTGCATTTAGCAAGCAGTTTTGTTAGATGATTTAGAACGATTAGGAAAAATGGATTTGAATGCGCCCAGGAACGACGTTATGCAGCTATCTGCATCAATATGCAGCTATCTGCAGGTAAAAGCAGTGCACTGTGTCATCTACAGATAGCAACGGCAACAAGCATAGAAAATCAATAGGAAGCACTTCAGAAATGTCAAGAATGTAAAGAATGTTTCCACTGCAGCTAAACGTAGCTGCATGTAACCGTGGCTAATCAGAATGTACAAATGCAAGTAATCATGATTTGGAGTCTGGTATATGGCTTGCATTTAGCAACGGCAGAACAGCCGCCCATGTGAAAGGGGCCTAAGGGAGCTGGACTGTCTGAGGTGGTAACTGTTCTGGTAATAGGATTAGCCCTACTGTCTAAGGTGACCATTGTCAGAGATAATTGAGTTGCCCTTATCTGATGGTTTCCTTCATAAATTCAGTGTGTTTGTCTAATAAAGCAGTTCTATTTCTGGTGTTCTCCAAAACTGGTGTTCCCTGGTTCTTGGGATCACTATAGCCAGATCCATTGGTCTCACGTTCCAGGACTTGGGAAGCAGCTTCTTGGCAGAAATACCCAACAGGGGGTCCGGAGCCCATCACACTAACCTTGTATGACCAAGCTTAAGAATGGGACAAAATAGCATGGGGAAGTCTCTTCTATGGAGTCTTGAAAAGCTTTCATTCAACCCATTGATGCCCACCTAAAAAAAGTAAATTGTTTTAAAGGAGGTGCCAGTAAACAGGTTTATCCACCTACAGATTTTCTCACTTGTTTGCAAACAAATTTTTCTCCTTTGTAGAACTGCACACCTTATTTCTGTCCATGGCCATCTGTAGACCTGAAGAAAATCAGTATGAAATTTGATCCCAGATTTAAACACTGTGACAGGCCTAACTGGGACAGAGGTTTTTGGAGGGGACTAGGGGCAAGCCTGAACCCAGTTGGTTCACCTGAGGTGAGGCAGAAGCAGCATGGCCAGCAGCACGCCATATGAGAAAAGGCAGTAGCATCTTTATCAATGGCTAGATGCTTGCAGTGCATTTGTATTGATATTTTGTAGACAAATACTAATTAGGATGGGTGGGGGGGTGTTGTACTTTTGGGGAAAGCAGGCAGGCAAGGGTTGAGGCTTATTGGGAAATAACACTTAAAGTGAGTGACTTAGAAACATTTTACAGAACCTAAAGTTACTGGCAGGTGCTCCCTACAGAAGATCCATCATACTGCTAAAATACTGGTTGTCAGTTTTGTATATGAGGTGAATTTGTCATTAGTGGAGGTGTTTCTCCACAATGAGTCATCTACTAGTTGATAGACCTGAGCTATTTTGAGTGTTCTCTTTGAAAAACAAGGAAGCTCTCTATTAAACCTCCCACAGCAGCTGCGAGTCTCATACAAAATAATGGACGCAGCTGTATAATTTGAGGTACAGCATGAACCATGCCAATGCATTGTTTACTGGTTAAGCCTCTCTCCCAAGTCCAGCATATGTATCTATTTACATGATACTACAGTAAACATGCTTTTGTAAGGGCTTCTGGGTTATTAGACTCTTTGTACTAGATACATGCTAGGTTTGACATATTACAATGGTGTTATGTTGGCACAGGGGTTCACACAACTATTATAATATGCAATCAATCATGGAAAGGCACCATTATTTTCAAACTAGTGGCTGAAATCTCCAAATACACAGCAAAGGCACATAGGCTGCACACGTCAATGCAATTTAAAAAAAGAGTGAAATCTTGGTCTTTAGCTCTAAGATCTGAAACCCTTTTCTAAGCTTAGGATTGGGCAAATTTAAAGTTCAAATGAAAATTGAAAAAACAAACAAACATTTTTGCTTCAGTTTGTGTTTGCTTTAAAGTGGGGAAGGATAGAAAACTCCTGTCTGTTTTTTACTGTTACCAGCAGCACTGTTCAGTAAACTGAAATTTACTCTTGTTTCCTTGTCCTGCTGACTATGATTATTATGTCTGTCTGTGCTGCAGTCGAAGAATTCTCTAACTTTCTGTCTAGTATAATGTTGTCAGTACTATTCAACTGGATCCCTCTCTTCTGGGGCCTGGGCAGGTTCACCATGTTGCCAGCCATGGTGTTCTGGGAGGCCTGCTTTTCAACTGCGGGTTGCTGCCACTAGTCAGACCAGGCTTGGCTGTGAATCCAGGTCGGCCAGCTGCCAAAAAGTGTCAGGCTGCGGGCTTCTGCTAAACACGTGCTTGGTGTCTGACTATCTTGGGTCTGCGCAACTCTAGGGGCCACAGTAGGAACCCTCCGAGCCCCTCTCCTGAACGCTGGTCTGCTCAGGTGCGGGAACGGCCCGGGAGAAATCCTCGGTGGAACCTGCAGGGGGTGAGTCATCTGTGTTCCCAACCCCCTCTTTCTCCCCTGCTCAGCATATAGTGGGAAGTGAAGGCGGCCACCCAGATGGCTCAGTGTGGGAGCGTGGTGTCGGCGGGAACCAGCCTGTTACCTTGGGCGGCCGGTGTCCCTGCCTTACATGGGGAGAGCATCAGAATGGCTGCTGGGGCACCATCCACCCAGCGGGGATGGTGGCTCCAGGCTCAGGCCAGGAGCTCTGCAAAGGACTGTGCAAGATGACGCCAGTGATGATGTCAGGAAGGGGCGGGCCACAAGTCCTGCTCCGACGCTGGCAGCAGATCGCCCGGTGCCTCTGGTAAGGGCACTGTGGAAGAGAGTGGATGCATCTGCAATTAGCGACTTTGGAGTGGAGGACACGGTGCTGTCAGCGCCAGATTCAGGACCAGCAGCTGGTGGGGCTTGGTGTACGGTGCAGCCTGGTGAGTATGCTTTCTCTCCTTTTCTATCTTCAGAATTCAGTTCAGGCTGCTGGGGGTGTAGGTGGGGAATTGCAGGTTACAGTGGGGTTTGGGGGCCGAAGTCTTATTTAGGGAGCCGTGTGGGCGAGCCAGTAGTGGATACCCTCTTGGCAGGTCTGCAGTGCTTGCATTAAGCAATTTACCCACATCATCATCTGTATCAGTTGGGGCGGTGCCATGTTTTCTGCAGCATCGAATATTCTGAAGTGGATTCTCTGTCGGCCCCGGTTCCCACACCCATTTCCAGCGACACCCCTGTGGTGCCGTGCCACCCCGGACAACTGGCGGGTTCCACATTGGACCCCAAACAGCAAGGTGGGTGACAAGGATGCAAAGATGATCCATTTCACCAAGATGTGCAGTGTTCGTGTGCTTCGTGGGGACCCATCTCAAGCAGGAGGTGAAAAATAGGAACGAGGACGGTGAGTATGTGGAATTGTCCCCGTTGCTCCCAATGGAACAGTTCAATCTGGACAAGGGTAAGTCCGACAAAATCGACAGGGAAATGTAAATATCGGCGGGTCCCTGCCGTTGCCATCTTAGTCAGTGTTTTTGGGGAGAAGAACCCTGAAAACTGTCCCACTTTCGTTGTTATTTGGGCGCTTATGGTGACGCTCACTAGGTTATGTTGGCTTGGCAGGGTTACAATATGGCCAGGCAGCGAGGCCTTCTTTACACTGGGATCAAAAGCACTAGTTTTTGAATGCAGCTCATGATGCCACACAAGTAGAGGCAGAGGCCAATGGTTCCGCTCCCCCTGGACAAATGGCAAGTACGACAACTGGGGGTACAGCTTGTACGTTTGGGATGCCTGCTTCTTGAGACATGAGGTTCCTCAGCTGCGGAGGCTGCCATCTGTTCAGTCAGTGTTCAACAGAAGGAAGGGCCGAGTGGGGGAGTCTGTTGGCCATGCAGGGGGAAAGGAGGATTCCTTTGCCCCTTGGATATCTGGATCGTGTGAGACCATTTCTGTTTGTTTTTGTTCCTCCCCTGCAGGCTCGACATTCAGCAATGTTATCCAGGGGCAGTTTTCAACTGAGCTGCCCAAAGAAAATTCACTCGGGTCGCATGGCGGGTCCATTTTGGGATCCTCTGTGGGACAGTTTGGAGGTTTCCCCCTTGGGTGTCATTCCGAGCAGGGCTGGTCCAAGACATTGTGCTGCCTGGGTACAAGAATGAAATGCTGCCCCCCCCCAAAAAAAAAAATCATGCCCACCAAAAGGCCCCCACATCCTTTCTTTTATATCATGATAATTAAAAATTAAATTAAATTTATCAGGATGTCAGATTTACATGCAACGGCACCTTGTCTATATGCAAAATGATATGACATAACATGTTAAATTCCAAGGGGCGGGCTAGGGCAGTATAGGGGCAGGCTAGGGCTCACTAGGGTAGTATATGGACAGGCTTGAGTAATATATGGACAGGCTAAGGCAGTATAGGGACAGGCTAGGGTAGTATAGGGGCAGGCTAGGGTAGTATATAGACAGGTTAGGGCAGTATAGGAACAGGCTAGGGTAGTATAGGGGCAGGTTGAGCAGCCCGGGGGGCAGTTGTCATCATGACACACAAAACTGCTGGAAAAAAAATCTTGGTCATCAATTTGCTGGGTAAATAGAAGAGAAGGAGAGGTGGTGGTGGTTCAATTTGCTGCCCCTCTCAAAGTGCTGCCTGGGTCCAATGAACCCACTGGGACCCATGGTAGGGCTGGCCCAGGATCCGAGGAGGCAACCTACAAAATTCCATCTGACTCATCATTTGTCTTGCTCAGGAGATGGATCAGTTTTTAAGCTTTTGCCCCTGGGCTGTGTTTTGTGCCATACACGTCTTTCGTTTATGTGGTTCAGGCCCTTAATTATAACAATGAGGGATATTGCATACACACTTCTGTTATTACTTGTTCATCCAGGGAGTTTCCATTTGTGGGGTCCCATGGCAGGGTTCTTAGTTGGTAGCTTGGTCTTGCCTATGAGGTGTTTGATTTTTCGTTCCTTTTAGGAATGGGTTGTTTCCACAGTATCCAGGATTCCTTTGTCTTTTTCCTTTGGGTGAATGACCTTTGTATAGGTCCAGCGGATTTTTTCTGGGTGTGCTGTCTTGTTGGTCTGCACGAGACTGAGAGTCTCGGAGTACCCTTGTCACCTGACTAGGCTGAGGATCCTTTGTATGGTCCTGGTTTAGTATAGTGGTGAGCACCCCCAACTGTCATGCGGGGTTCGATTCCCAGACGGTGATGTGAGCTTTCATTTTTCCAGTTCTCAGCTTTCTAGGCATATTAATCAACACCGGGACTATGGCATGCTGCGTTATGGAGGATATACTAGTTGACTAAGCAGCTAAAGTTAAGGACACGCGATAGAACAGTGCCATTACTTTGCGACAGCTTTAGTTTCTGTTGGGCAAACTTGACTTTACTTGTAGAATCATGCCTACGGGCAGGAATTTTGACCGTTGTTTAGTGGCAGCCACAGGGCGGCGGGTGCCTGATCCTGCATTCATACAATAGCTGGGTCATCAGGATTGGAGGGGGCAAGCATCCCTTTAATTTGGAGTTGTTCACGGGATCAGTAGGTTATGGTGAGTAATTACTGGGCTGTTGTAGTTTTTTCTGCTGGCCTCCGGAATGGGTAAGAGTGGGTTTTTTCCTATCGGTTCTACTGGAGGTTTTTTCCCCATTAAGCTTGCTGAGGACTTGTTTAGTGCGTATTTCAGTAATCTGTAGATCTGCTTTAATTGTGTTAATTGGGCCACAGTAGCTGCCATTGACAGAGTTTTGGCATCTTATCCACCATTGGTTTGCTTTCTGTGACATCTTCTGTCTTGTGTTTACACACATTTGTTTACGCTGTACATGTGCCTGGTTACCAGCTTTCAATCGGATGTTCTTTCTCAGTTTGAGTGGGACAAAGTTTTGCGTGTTCGTACCGAGAGCATCTGAGTTCTTTTTTAGGACAGGCTGGGGTGGATCCTTTGTATTGAGGGTGGAGCTGGCATTCGTCGGTCGGTTAGCGGTATCTATGGTCAGTTTATTCCCCGGTAGGGGAAAGAGTGATTCATTTTGGTACCTAGTGTGAGGTGGTGTGGTCCATGTGGACTAAGTGCTGCTGCTAGTATTCTATTTTTCAGTAGTTATGTGGCGGATCAGGTGTCTGTCAGCAGTCAGTCATAAGTTGGTGGGCTTTTCCTTTGTTCAAACTGTTGAGTTGGTGTGATTATACCAAGGACTTCTTAGTTCGATAAGCTATACAGAGTACAATCGTGTTGTTCACAGCCTTTGTCAGGGTCTTTTCTATTGGTGGTGGTTCTTTGTTGCAGGTGTTGGAGTAGTTTGCCACTTTATGCAGTGGTGTGGTTTCAGGCAGATTGCATGTTGGCCTTTCTACAAGCTGGTTAATACCAATTAACGTGGCAGGAGGGTTTGTAGAACCAAGTTGTTCGGTTTTCCGCGTTCCCCCTTTTGTTTTGGATTAAGGGTTCAAGACGGATAAACTTGGGTTGCGGGGTTAGGGTGGAATTGTTTCTGGTTCTTGGGTCTGATGCCTTTCCCCGTGACCCAAGGTTAACCATTTTGTTTCCATTCCTCCGGAGTGGGGGATGCCCCCCCTTCTTGCTCAGGGGATGGAGCAGCCTGGTTGCAGTATTTAGTACCTTTTTGACCATGGGGTGTCGTGCCTCAGATGATGCGCTCAATCTCTTTGTATGTGGGCAATGACGGCGGCAGCTAGATGCTGCTTGAGTGTAGAGGTGATTCGGCGTATGGTTAGAGGGAAATCCTTGTGTCACTGGTTGTATGGCTGCCCCCAATCTGTTTAGTTCTTTGAGGGGGGGCACTTTTTGTTTTGGTAGTCCTTGTAATATGGTTGCCCAGTGGTTCGCAACTGGCACAGGTTATGTTTTTTTCTGTTGGTTTGTTTACAGGTGAGGCCCTTTGTTTAGTTGGATCCCGGGGCACTCCTTTGTTTTTGGGGTGCCAGGAGAGAGTATGTGCAGCCGGGGGAAAAAAAGTTGGCCATTCCCCATTAGCATAGACGTGCACACAGGGTGTGCTGGGGCACACCCTAATCATCCTGTGCAGTTCAGATTGCCCCCCCTCTGCCTGACTGCAGAGAAAGGGACTGGGGAATCTCTGTCCTCAGTCCCTTTCTCTGTCTCAGAGGTGAGACATCAGGTGTCTGTTTAGGCTACTGATTTTTCAACAAAGCCCCCAATGGGGCTCCTAAACAAATTGTAAAAAAAAAGAAATAATTATTGTAAAAAAAAAAATTGTAAAAAATAATAAAAAAATTAAATGGTAAAAAAAGTAGAGATAAAAAAAAATACAAATAAACTACTGACACCAATCTCTGCCCTGCTAGCACTGACCACTGCTTGAGATATGGGGTGCACACCCTAATGCAATAGTCTGCTCACACCTATGCCCATTAGTAGGCTACAGTTCACTAGACTGGAGTACCTGTAATGTTGTAGAGCTGGGTGGTGGTAGACTTGCATCAATTCTCGCGCCTCCTCCTAGCTCCTGACATGTTTCCAGTAGACACAGGGGACGATCATTTGGGTCTTATATCCATTAGGGAGCTGATGGGGGACATGAAAGTTGATTTTCTGATTTTTCGTTGCTCCTTCCCTTATCTCTTAATTGTGTGGTCAGATATGATGGCACATACTCTATGAGGTATGGCTCACTCAGTTAATAGTTACATATAATGGGGGTGAAAGTCCATTTGGAGCCTGTTTATGTGGTGAGAGTGGGTGGTCTGGGGTCAGACCCGGGAGTTGGGACAGGACACCTGACGGTGATTATGTGCAGATAGTGTTCACATATTTACAGTGGGGAATGATAGTTGGCATCTGAGGTTGGAGAATGGTGGGCAGAGGGCCCTGCGGGTGTGGTGGAGCTCTCAAACATGAGGTGTCATGTTTGTGCGCCAGTGGCGGAGTATAAGGTCCTTGTATGTGCTTTATTTGATAAATGTAAATTGGTAGGCACCCTTCTTGGGTACGGCTCCAGTGGTTTGTGCATGCTAATAATGGTGTTGTCTCAGAGTCTGTGTATTTGCGGCTGGAGGCCTAAGATTATTTAAGCAGGTAAGTGAAGTAGTGGTGCCTACAAGGACCACGGGGCTCCAAATTTTAGAATGTACTGACTGTTGACTGTATGATTTATATATGTTATTTACACAATTTGGTTTAATAAAAGGCTGCTTTGGCCATTAAACTCCAGTTATGGTGTTGTGTGTGTTACTGGGGTAAAGAAATAAGGGGGAGTGTTGGACAAGCAGTCAGAGAAAAAATCATCTTTTATACCCTAGTCAAGCAAGGCCCGGAGTAAGGAAAATAAATCTAGATGGAGGGCCGACATGACAGGGTTAAAAGGGGATTTGGAGTGGTAGGAATTTTTAGGAGGGTTTAAAATAAATAGTAAGGGGACACTTACTGGATTGGTGGAGTGGAGGTAACAGGTGGGGCTTTAGGGGTCAACCAGTAGGAGGATCCTGGTGAGGTCTTCACTCAGGAGAGACGTTCTCGGAATAACACCCCCCCCAGTCGTCGGCTCTCTTACCCTGTGCAGTGCTAGATGGACCTCTATGCAGGCTCCATGCCCAGGGATGACAGCTTGAATGAATAGTTGCTATTGTCACACTGATTCTCCTTCCAGCCAGATGCGGGTACTGAGACAAATTTCCTGATTGACCGAAAAGAGAAACAATCCCATATGCCTGAGAGGAGATTGGAGGAGACGCGTGGCTGCTGTGATGCCGAGGACAGAGAGACAGAGCCACCAGCTGCCAAGTCCGATCCTCCGGCCCCTCCCATGCTGAGTGCTGTCAGATCCTCCTGTGGCTGCAGAAGAGGTGAGCACACACCTATAGAGGATCACCCATAAATCGCCCCACGCACACCTCTCGGCCATTGATCCCCCCCGCCACCGACCTCATCAAGCTGTCATCCCTGGGGACGGAGCCTGCACGGAGGTCCATCCAGCGCTGCACAGGGTAAAAGAGCCGGCGACCGGGGGGGGGGGGGGGGA
>BLSH010438581.1:193450-261423 GCA_018402905.1 Glandirana rugosa | reverse complement strand
ATATATATATATATATATATATATATGTGTTACTATGTTACGTTTCATCTCTCACAAATCCACAAGTTTTAAGCAGCGCCATATCCAGTTATCCCATTTAATGTAATGAGTGAGAGCGATAACACCAAATTTAACACACCTGCTCCCCATTCACACCACTAACGTGTGTGACATGACACTGGGGAAGGAAAATGGCTAATTGGGCCCAATTTGAACATTTTCACTTAGGAATGTACTCACTTTTGTTGCCAGCGGTTTAGACATTAATGTCTGTGTGTTGAGTTATCTTGAGGGGACAGCAAATTTACACTGTTATACAAGCTGTACACTCTCTACTTTGCATTGTATCATTGTGTATATATATATATATATATATATATATATATATACACATATATACACATACACACAGTGGGAGATTAGCTTGTGGGGATCAGCTTTCCGGAGGAAAAATAGACAGCGTGCAGGCAACTTTCCTTAAAATCTGGCGGCGTGCCAGGTTTATTGATAAATACGTTAGCAGGTTAAAAAACAAAACAAAACAGAAAATAAGTCCTTTGCTGTCCGGCGCTAAACTAAACAGTATAGTTGGAATAAATAAGTACAAAAATAAAAAGTTGCGCTCCTACATAAACATATATTCTAGCAGCTGGCATATCAACCTTCAACAAGAATTGTATACAAACTTTGTGACAAAAAAATGCCGCGCTGATCCGAAGCTAAAAGTGATAATTAGTGGATTTTTACATAACATGTAAAACAGTGACACATTGATAGTAATTAGGCTTCACAAGCAGAATATAATATTCAACAATCCTTGTGAAATTTATAATTCGTATATGTGAAAAATAGTGGTAATCTTCCTCAGCTATATCTGCTTCAGGGGAAAGAGGGCGAAGACCAAGTGAAAGCGATTCCCACCACCGCAAAATTTAAAGGTAGGTACTCTTACCAGACAAAGCTGGCTATAAAGCTTTATAGGATAAATCCACCACCTTGTGCTTGCTCCAACTGTGATATATAACGTTGGGTAGTCTTACCCTAAATGAGTTGTCATCAGGCCCATAAGTCACTCACACTTCATCTCCATCGAGTTTATTCAAGGCTGGGTACCCCTTGGGCTCCAATGCGGGGGGGAGGAGGGAGGCATCAAGGATGGTATAAAAAATATAAAAACTCCACATAGGGTAAATCCGTTTAAAACCAGAGTATATTTATTAAAATATTGCACTTACATTTGATGTTGACAATACAGGTAAACGAGGAAAAAACAATGTGTACACAGGGTAAGGCGCAGTAGTCTGGAGCGGACACACATTCTCCGACGCGTTTTGTCTCAAAATGGGGTATGTCATACAAGAGTTCAAAGGGGGAATACCCAGTAGACGCTAGCAGAACCTCTCGTATGGCAAAAATGAGATACGGCAGCAACATATGCCAATCTCTCCCATCACTTTCCACTACCTTTTTCAATATGCCTTTGAGCGTTTTATTAAACCATTCCAAAAGTCCTCCCCACATTTGGCTATCTTCCAGCTCCTCCAGCTCCCCAGCCAGTACAGGAAAAGGAAGATGGTCTCCTCTTTCCTCGGTCCTGCCACCAGTCTCCCATTCCATTTGGCAATAAGGGTCAATTGAGAGTTCCCATGCTTCTGCAGCAGGGGGAGCTCTCTCCTCCAGACTCCCTGTGCCTTCCCATAACCTCCAAAAATGGGTTAAATCCCTTCCCACTAGGACGTCATATAGCAGTGAAGGTACTACCCCCACTACCCCCAGTGAGTCACACTGCCCCAAGGGGTGTCAATCTCAACCACCACCATCTGGTAGTCACGAGTGTCCCCATGGATGCAAATGACTCCGACTGTGCTAAGGTGGAACCATGCAGGATTTACAGAATTGCTTTTTACCAACGTTACTACACTACCAGAGTCAAGCAGGGCAGTGATTGGCTTTCCATCAACACAAATCACACACATTTGCCTCTCCATGCGATTTGAACATGATGCTGTATAAGCGACCTGTGCAAAAAGAGAAAGGCTTCTATTCACATAAGTATTATCACATTGCATGGGTTCATCATTCAGGGGACAATTGTCAGCAATATGGCCCAATGCATAGCATTGGTAGCACTGTATTTGCTCTACACCCAGTCCTTTCCTGGGTCTCCAAGACCTTTCTGGCTTCTTTGGCCAGTCTCCAGGTCTAGAGCCTGCAGGCTCTTTAACCGTAGCAATCTTATCAAATTTCCCCACGCCCTTGAACCCTGGAACAGTCTTACCGGGTCCGCCAGGCGATATTTCAGCCCTAGATACATTGGAGTGGGGCGTAGATGGGAGCAACAAGTCCTTTACAGCAGTGTATCTCTCCATGAGGTCCACAAGTTGGTTGGCGGTTTTGGGGTCCCCATGACTGACTCACTTCCTCAAAACAGCAGAAAGCGCACATAGATAGCGGTCCATGACCACACGCTCCACAATCTGGGGACCTGGCAAAGTCTCCGGCTGTAGCCACTTCCTGATGAAGTGGACCAGATCGAACATCTGCGAGCGGGATGGCTTGTCGGTGTGGTAGAACCACTGATGCACCCGTTGGCCCCAGACTGGCATGGTGAAGAGGGTGAAGACCAAGAGCCGTACAAGTATCTGTGCCTTTAGAGTCTCATAGTACTGGGCTTTATCTGGTTCCAGATCAAAATAGGCTCTCTGGGGTTCACCGGTCAGAAATGGTGCCAAGAATTACCCACTGTTCTTTTAGCCATCCTTCGCAAAGAGCGACTCTTTCAAATGCTGTGAGATACACCTCCACGTCATCCGCAGGTGTCATCTCCTGCATGTGGTAAGAGGCACGTACCAACTTTGGTTCCACTGTCACCGGAGGTGCGGGCCCTTGGGGCTCAGCTTTCCGGAGGAAAAATAGTCAGCGTGCAGGCAACTTTCCTTAAAATCTGGCGGCTTGCCAGGTTTATTGATAAATACAGTTGTAGGTTAAAAAACTAAACAAAACAGAAAAAAAGTCCTTGTCGATCGGCGCTAAACTAAACAGTACAGTTTCCTCACTATACGGTGTGGGGCTAGCCCCCGACACCCACAAAACATAAGCAAAATGCAAACCTTGGTTTAAAGTCCAAAACAGCACACAGAGCTCCCTCAGATCCTCTCTGAAGTTCAGGCCAGAGCTCAAGCGAGATCTCTTCCTTAATATTTAAGTCCATTTGCTGGTGGACTCCAGTGGACCACAACCTCCAGACCGGAACCAGCCCTGCCATGTGTTTCGCTTGCGTCTAGATAGCAAGGTTACTTTGTGGTATAAGCAAGGAAGCTTAGACCTGTGCAATGTATAAATGAGCTTTTACTGAACAAAAATGCTGTACATACAAAACAATTACAATATTAGGAATACAAATCAAGGCTGACAGATCTCTATAGCAAATTAACAACCTAGCAAACAAACTATAGTCTAACAGTAGAAATACACTTAAATGTTACTTAGCTTCAATTACGGTGTTTGTGATTTCCATTGACAATGATTCTTCTGGAGACCAGGCTCTTTTCTTGGTGGCTTTATAGATGAGTCTTTCTGCGTTAATGCATGATGAGTGAGCTAGCTGAGCTTATGCTCATTTATATAGCTCAGTTTGTTTACCAGTTTGTTGACAATGGTTACAAACCCATTTACCTTAACCCCAACTGCCAACTGTCCCATTTTTTCAGGACAGCCTGTGTTACCAAGGCATTCATTTGAGAAGCATCTTCAAACAAACCTGATCTGTTAAAATTAGTCTGATAGATAAATCATTCTTTCATAGAATGTATTTTATATCAAACGCAACACACCATGGTGACTGGTAAAATCCGGACTGGACAGGCTTAATCCAGTCCACATGAAAGCATAAGAGGCGACAGGTAGCGTCTGTCTACCACTTCACCTCGCATATTGTCACTATATCTATCTATCTATATATATATATATATATATATATATATATATATATATATATATGTACACACACAAACACACACACACACACACACACACAAGAGACCCTGTTAAAGATGTTTAACAGCTGTAGCATTAATGGGGTCTTTTGCAGTGTGTATCACCACAGGAAGTAAGATGTTAGTGAAGGGTACAAAACAACTTTTTTAGCTTTAGTTTTAGAGTAAAGGATTGGAACCCCTTTCTCTTACTTTTGTACCCAATGGTATGCATTTTTTTTTACAATATTCTAAGAGCAGAAGTATGCCTCGACATCTTCAGAAAAAATCCAGTGTGTTCAGACACACACTAGAAGTCTTGAGCTGCCTTGCAAAGGTAATGTCAAATATCTGGCCCGTTGCTGTACCTCTAAGTTGAGTCCGGTCTCTTTTTGTGCATTGTTATACTGTATATGTCCCATAGTTGAGAGTTAGGGGCCACACTTATCAGAGGTGGCAGTGTGGTTCCATATGTAAAAGCTCTGTTGTTAGTAGAGTATTTAAGACATCGCTTAACAATACACCCCAATTAAAATTATGTAAAAGACCAACATAAAATCAGTCCACTTGAAGATAACTCAATCCAGTACCATCAGGAACGCTCGTTTTTCACCCTTAGGTCTATTAGAGTCACTAATCAAATTGCCTCAGTCCAGGTTATGCACTTTCTCTATTTCCTGCTCTAATACATCTTTACAATAACCCGTTTGTAGAAAGCATTCTGTAAGTGTCTGAGACTGACACAGAAAATCTGTCTCAGAGGAACAATTCCTTCTCAGACATACAAATTGTCCCCTGGGGATGTTGCACAACCAATTATGGTGGTGGCAACTCCCTAGGGGAATATAACCATTTCTGTCCGAGGGTTTGAAATAACTGAGTACTAAGAGCACCTTTGTCCTTAAAAATCTCCAAATCAAGAAAGACCATCTTGTCCATACCAATGTTCCAGGTAAGGGTGATATTTTTATCATTGGAGTTTAACTTGTCCATGAAATTCTGGAGACTAGCCATATCTCCTTCCCATACCATGAACAGGTTATCAATATATGTTTAAATGAATGAGGGAGTACCTCTGCGCTGCCACTTGATGAACAGGTTTTCCTTCTAATTGTGGACAAAATGTTTGATGAGTGTAGACAGCTGCTGGCACTACAATAGTTATCCAAGACTATTTAGGTATGATTGTGGTAAAGGTGTTTTGTGCCTCGCTATCTGTGTAGTGCAATTGGTGTTATGTGTATTAATTGTGATTGTGTTAGAAGCAATAGTGCCAGTGATGAACAAATTTATGATTAAAGCATTTCTTATTCGTGCATACTAGTGATTGAAATATAAAGCCATGGTGGCTTACATACATATATACCAAACCAAAATTTTCAGGTGAGTGACATATACAAAAACAGTAATTAGCACTTAATGATTGGTTATCAATATATCTGCGTGAGTAGAGGAGCTGCTCGGGCGATCCCGAAAAACCACCTCCTCCTCCCAGTGGGCCATAAAAAGATTGGCCACATTGGGAGTGAACCGGGCGCCCATTGCAACCCCTTCACCTGTAGATAATACTGATGATCGTACCAAAAGTAATTTTGCTTTAAACAAAATTCCAGGAGAATTTAGAAGGAGCTGTTACCTTTTCACATGTGGGATCTTTCCTACTACTTTCCTGATATTGGTTTCACAGATTGAGTTATCTTCAAGTGGACTGATTTTATGTTGGAATTTTACATAATTTTAATTAGGGTGTATTGTTATGCGCGTCACTTATTTTGTCTTAAATGTTACTTGGAGGGTTGTGTGATCGCTCTGTAGTGTCCAGCTTACATTTACTCTTGGGGGGGTTGAATATTGACATTTGCGCTGATTGAGATCTCAAAAAAAATTCTATCTTGTTAGTAGAGTAGTTGAAACAGATGTTTGTTGAATCAGATAAGCTGGCTAGCTTAAAAGTGTGCTGTGGATCCACTTTGTATGGTCTTGCATATTGCACTGCCCAAATGCACCCTCTGCTAGTTCAAACAGATCAGTGTGGTTGCCATAGTTGCTTTTGCTTTTTTTGGTACTGATGTATACTGGCAGCTTCCCTGTAAAGGTGATGTCTAGACTTCTGGTGTATTTCTGTATGTATTTTGGGTAATTTTATGGGTGACAAATGATGTTTTATCAAATGGTAATAGACTTGCTTTTACCAGCAGATAGAAATTGGACAATAGTTCACTGTGACTGTCCCTGTTCTTCTTGACACAACACTGTTCTGCCACTGGCCAATTTCAATATAAAGTTCTAATTAGGGACAAGGAAACTGCAGATGAGACAGTAGTGTACATTTGGTCAACAGCAAAACATTTTAATGAGTAAGAATTAGCAGAAATATACTAGAGAGAGAAAATACAAACTGCAGTGTAAACTTGCCTAGCTGCAGGGCAATTTTAATTAGGGAAGCTGGGCTCAAAATGTACTAGAAACAGAGTACAGGCTGGTGTTTTACTATAATAAAAGACAGCATAGGATATAGCAGCGTAAAATTGGCTGGCAGCAGGACAATTGTAATTAGCAAGTCTAGGCTGAAATTTACTAGAGACATACGTGGGTGGGGCTAAAGACGCCCTAGCAGGGACACTGTAATACGGGCAGGAGCCACGGTAATGTTAAATCAGCATTAAGGCGGTATTCCCCTACTGTGGTACTAGGAGAGCAGAGCACTTTAACATTTAACACTTTCTATTCCATGACCAAAACTTTTTTAATTTTTTGCTGTGACTCCAGGTTAGGTCCTTAGGTACTCTGTGCCATGAAGTTGGCTCTAGTATGTGGGGGACGGGTCACTAGTGATGGGGTTAAGGATAACACCCCTTTACTACCAGAGTATCCATCACATCTGCCATGTCACCAGTCTCCAGGCTGGTTAGCTGATTTAACAAGTGACACAAATATGGTAGTTATTAGCAATGACAACATAGCCTCCTTAGGACAGCTTCTCTGCTAGTTAGACACCTGTACCATTTCTTCTCTAACCTTTCCAGCACCCTATAGTGAGTCCTGTTCTTTTAATATGCTTTACATTCACCCCTTTAGAGACTTCAGACCAGGCAGATTAGATGAATAAAGATTTTTTTATGGAAAGTAGTTAAATGTAACAAGTAAACTTCTCAAAGACATCTTCCACACACTGGTTTTAGGTCAACTTTGCTGATTTTCTGTAAAGGTTAACTAACACTTTAACCAGAAGCTCCCCTCTTGATGCATTTTAAAATAAAATTAATCAAGGCAAATCTGCACATAAATTTACTGAGACTGAGAATCTTGAACCTGCAGGATTCAGCTGAAAGCCATGGTAGAGAGGAACCCGAACCTCATCCCTTCTACAGTGAAGGAATACAGTGGTGTCCTCAATATATTTGCATGCAGCACACCTGATTGGCTCCCCGTCCTGCCCCTCCTTCCCTTAGCCTGAGTGCTGCTGTATAGAGGATTGCAAAAGATTGATACCAAATCATATTCAGGTACTTACACTGGTCGTGTTAAAAAAAATGTAATGCCTTATTAATAGTAAGAGCACTACATTAATTTGTGTCTTACATACATTACATTAGTGCCCCAATTCACTCATCTCTCCTTTTTAAGATAAACATATACAATGGATATGAAAAGTCTACACCCCTGTTAAAATGTCAAGTTTCTGTGATGTAAAAAAATGAGACAAAGATAAATAATTTCAGAACTTTTTCCACCTTTAACGTGACCTAAAAACTGTACAACTTGAACTGAAACAAACTGAAATCTTTTTGGGGGGGGGGGGGGGACTAAAAATAGAAAACTAAAATATGGTAGCATAAGTGTGCACACCCTCTTATAACTTGGGATGTAACTGTGTTCAGAATTTAGCAATCACATTCCAACTCATGTTAAATAAGAGTCAGTACACACCTGCCTTCATTTAAAGTGCGTCTGATTAACCCCAAATAAGGTTCAGCTGTGCTAGTAGGTCTTTCCTGACATTTTCATAGTCGTATCCTACAGCAAAAGCCATGGTCTGCAGACAGCTTCCAAAGCATCAGAGGGATCTCATTGTTAAAAGGCATCAGTCAGGAGAAGGGTAGAAAATAATTTCCAAGGCATTACATGGAACACAGTGAAGACAGTCATCATCAAGTGGAGAAAACATGGCACAACAGTGACATTACCAATAACTGGACCTCCCTCCAAAATTGATTTAAAGACTAGAGAAACTCATCAGGGAGGCTGCCAAGAGGCCTACAGCAACATTAAAGGAGCAGCAGGAATATCTGGCAAGTGCTGGCTGTGTGGTACATGTGACAACAATCTCTCATATTCTTCATAGGTCTGGGCTATGGGGTAGAGTGGCGAGATGGAAGCCTTTTCTTATGAAGAAAAACATCCAAGCCCGGCTAAATTTTGCAAACACACATCTGAAGCATGTGGGAAATGTGTTATGGTCTGAAGAAACCAAGGTTGAACTTTTTGGCCATAATTCCAAAAGATATGTTTGGCGCAAAAACAACACTGCACATTACCAAAAGAACACCATACCCACAGTGAAGCATGGTGGTGGCAGCATCATTCTTTGAGGCTGTTTTTCTTCAGCTGGAACAGGGGCCTTAGTCAAGGTAGAGGGAATTATGAACAGTTCCAAATACCAGTCAATATTGGCACAAAACCTTCAGGCTTCTGCTTGAAAGCTGAACATTAACAGGAATTGAATCTTTCAGCATGACAACGATCCAAAGCATACATCCACATCAACAAAGGAATGGCTTTACCAGAAGAAAGTTTTGGAATGGCCCAGCCACAGCCTAGACCTGAATCCGATTGAAATTCTTTTTATATCCACTGTACTCTATGCTTAGAGTCTTAAACTTTAATTGAAGTATATTAGATTGGGGTCAATATTTAATGTTAACGTTTATACACTTTTAAACTAATGCCATACCTTTTTATAACCTATATACAATATTTGCTTTTCAAGTGAACACCTATTGCAAGATTAATCCTGACACAAAATTCTCAGAACATTATCGGTTTTCTAAAGTGATTGCAAAGCAGAAACTATTTACTTACAAGCTCCTTCTCTCTGAATGAAACTTTGTAGCCAGCCATCTGTAGAGAGCAGGAGGGAGGGAAGAGAGAATGAAGAGTTATTTCTCTATCCCGTTCATTTGTGTGTGAAGTTGAGTTTGAGCTATTGAGTTTTGTAAACAGACATTTTTATGAAACAGTAAATAATATAAGAGCACTACCAGGTGTAAGAGTGCTAATTCATCAAAAATTATTAATAACCACAATCAATATATATAAAAATTCAATAGAAAATGTCAATAGAACTGCTTTGATACATTTCAGATCTTCTTAATTAATTTCCATTGTGCAATATAAAGTGCCCAGTGTTGAAGGAAAAACAGTGACATCTGTGCTCCCCTCTTTGTGCCCCATATTTCCAGGACTCCCATCACAGGAATCAGAAGCGCTTTTCTTAAAGATGTGGCTGGGTTCTGTAGTTCCACAACTATATTCCAGAAGTGAAGTGTGGTAGACTCTCAAACAAACCAAGACCTGCACCCTGGGAGATGATAGCACTTTCTCTCTGGTCCGCTGGGATCTGTGGTTCCGCAGGTCATAATCCAGGAAGGAGCATGGGATATTCTCACCAAGACATCATGTGATTTAAGTAAAGGCAGAAGGAGCAACATAGTGTGAATCCGCTTTAATGTCAGATAAAACAAATAGAATATCCACTCACAATAAAATCACTGTAAAAAGCCTGAAAACCCAGAATCGTTAGCAGCCAACCACTTGCGTTCCGCCAGCCGGAAGTGATGTCGCCCACCCGCGGTCAACTGATGCGTTTTGTCCCACCCACAGGACATTATCAAAGGATCCTGTGGGTGGGACAAAACACGCTAGCTTTAAGCCGCGTTTCTCTGTCTCTATTCAAAATTAATGGTTCCCTATGGGAGCCCATTGATTTGAATAGAAGTTGCACCAGAAGTCGGATCATGATGATCTGACTTGCAGTGCGACTTGTGTGCTGAGGATCTTGAAGAGGAACCCTCAGCAAAAATGAAAAAAATATTGTGACTGCCCCCCGTCCTGGACCATACCAGGCAGCATGCCCTCAACATGGGGGGTTGGTGCTTTGGGGCAGGGGGAGCAGCCCACCTCAAAGCACCTTGTCCCCAGGTTGAGGTGTACAAGGGCTTCTTCCCGACAACCCTGTCCGGTGGTTGTTGGGGTCTGCGGGGGGGGGGGATTATCGGAATCTGGAAGCCCCCTTTAACAAGGGGGGCCCCCAGATCCCGGTCCCTCACCCTATGTGAATGAGTATGGGCTACATTGTACCTCTACCCATTCACCTAAAAAAAGGGTAAAATAAAAAAAACACTCTACACAGGTTTTTAAATTATTTCATTAAATCAGCTCCGGTATCTTCTCCTCTCCGGGCTCTTCTCCCTCCTCCAGCGTCTTTTCTTCTGAGGGGTCCTTCTTTCTTCTGCTCTTTTGCCGGGTCTTCCCCGATGTCTTCTCCCTCTGTTGTTCTTCCGATGTTGACACGATGCAAGCTCCTGGACTAATGCTAGCTCTGCGCTGTGCATTGACTAATATTGGCATGGGGCGGGGCTACTCGCTGACATCATCTGGAGGCCCCACCCCTTATGACGTCACCACCCGAGGCATAACCTCTGGATGACATCAGTGGGTGGCCCTGCCCCATGCCAATATAAGTATAAGTTTAATATAAGTAATATATGTAATAAAATACTTAAAATCCTGTGTAGTGTTTTTTTTTTTTACACTTTTTTTTTTAGGTGAATGGGTAGAGGTACAATGTACCCCATACTCATTAACATAGGGTGGGGGCCGGGATCTGAGGGGCCCATTGTTAAAGGGGGCTTCCAGATTTCGCTAAGCCCCCGCCCGCAGACCCCGACAACCACTGGCCAGATGCCCTTGTCCTCATCAACATGAAGACTAGGTGCTTGGGGGTGGGGGGAGCACCTTGTCCCCACCCCATGTTGAGGGCATGTGGCCTGGTATGGTCCAGGAGGGGGGTGCTCGCTTGCCCCCCCTTTCTTGACCTGCCAGGCCGTGTGCTCAGATAAGTGTCTGGTATGGAGTTTGGGGGGACCCCATGCCTTTTTTTTTTGCATGGGGGTTCCCCTTAATATCCATACCAGACCGAAGGGGGGAACCCCACGCAAATTTTTTTTTCATTTTTGTGGGGGTTCCCCTTCAAGATCCTCAGCACAGGTGCGACTTCTATTCAAATCAATGTGATCCCATAGGGAACCATTGATTTTGAATAGAGACAGAGAAATGCCTGACGAGACTTAACACTGTATACAACGTTAATCCACGTTTTTGAGCTTTTACCGGTATCTGCTTTTTTACAGATCTAGCCTCAGAACACGCTGGTCCTGGGGTTTTTTTTGGAGCTTAAAAACGCCTATTCCACTTACAGCTCAAAAAAGTGTGTGTATGAGCTCATTGAACAACACAGAGAGGCTTTTTAAGCTGTAAAAAAGCTCAAAAACATGGCTGTAAAAACGTCCGTGTGTATGAGGCCTAATAAAAAAAACCTAGGCAAAACAATTATGCACTTCCTTTAAAAATTGATGCAATGTTTTGTGTCTCATCTACACAAATGCTACACTTGTCAGTTTGTGGTGTGGATAGCCAATTAAGAGGTTAGTATATCATACACTCAAAACTTTTGCTTGAGGGTTGGTAGACTAAGGTGTCCCACATTCTAATCTAAAAAAACTAGTTAGTGTCTTTTAAAATTCAAGCTTTGGGACCTAACTAGGACTTGGACCATAATGAAATTGGACATTTGTGTTATAACAGTGCTCGGAAACAATGGAAGGTCAATCATTCAGTCACCATTATGAACAGCCATGACATCAATGACCCTCTTTTGAATTAAAAAAAATGCAGCTAGGGATCAAAGGAAGCCCAATAATTGCACTGTGATCATTATGAGGGAATTAAAAGCAAGGAAAGTAAAGGGCTAAAGAAAAAAAATCTTGGGTCTTTGGACCAATAATTAAAACGTGGAAAGATTAAGATAATTGGGAATCGAACATACACAAAAGACCTTATTGTGCGAGTGACAACAGGCCTTTCTCAGTCATTCATTGTACAGTAGTTTACCGTCATGATAGAGGAGCCAAAATCACTGTGGTTACTGTTGCCATGGAAATACTGGCCCAGGGTGAAGCAGTTTCTTTTGCACAACTGGTTATTAAGAGATTTTAATTTATTTGTCTTTTTCCAGGATATTTTATTTTTGGATGTGACATGATCGAGTTCTACCCTCTCAAACTAATTACACTTGATAACAACATTCACTGTAAATACTGACTTCCTTAATTAGAATTTGCAAATGGCTTATACTTCCCAGTGTATTTACATTTTGGAGCAAAAAACACCACTGAATGTCTGCCCAGGTTTGGTGGTTGGATGGAAAACATCAGTTAAAGCTAGTACAAAAGAAAATGTGAATTAACACCTTCCTGCTCAGCCCTGGTGTCCATTTAACAGCGTGTTTCTGCTTTTGGGGTGGAAAGGACTACCTGATCATGTGACCACTTTGATTGGCTGTCACAGTGGTCACATAAGCGGGAGCCAGGCCTTCCATCACCAGATCATTGCTACGGACCGGGGGCTGTCTGGTCACTGTGGAGTATACTCTCAGTATAAAATTCTTGACTGCCCACCCCCTTTACCATTGTACAGAAGCGTTATATAAGGCTATATATGGGGTTAAAGCGGCGTTCCACCCAAAAGTGGAACTTCCGCTTTAAGTGAAGGTGACCCCCTGACATGCCACAATTGGCATGTCATTTTTCCTGGTGTAGCGGAACTGGTAGGAGGTTCACATGCGATTGGCGATCTTCTGGGACTTGTCACAGGTCCCAGAAGATACACTGACCATTCACAGCACGCAGAGCGGCTTGCACAAAAGCCAAAGCCGGACGCCCAAACTTGCTATGCCAGCACTGCACAGAAGAGGGGGGGAAGAGTGAGGCAGTGGGTGGCCGCATCACTGGAGCGTGGGACAGGTGAGTGTCTGATTATTTAAAAGTCAGCAGCTACACTTTTTGTAGCGCTTGACTTTTAAAAGGGTGGAACTCCGCTTCAAGTGAGTTATTGGAGAAAAAAAACAGCAAACCTTTTTTCCAGCTCTGTGCAGCACTATTACAGTTCATAGAGTCAATAAAGGCCTACTATAGCAAAAACAACTTTATTCTAACTGTATGGGTACTTCCTGTCAAAGCCAGGACAACTTTAATGGGCATCCATGGCTAAGATGCCAAAGTGTCCCTGTCTCCAGCTCTTTCATTAAGCCTATGAGTGCCAGGCAATGCAGAGGCAATAGAAGCTCCAACCCCCAGCTGTACGTCCCCCTCCCCACAACAGCAGAACACCCATGGAAGGTGCCTCTTCTTCCTTACCGATTCCTGTAATGATTGTATTTAGTATTTGATTTTACTTTTCATTTCACGTGACTTTACCTATTTAAAAGTATATGTAAATCCTAGCAATGAACTTCTATAATTTGTTCCCTTTTGATCTGTTAACTATGCCATTTAAAATGTTTTGTTATACAATCTTTTCAATAAGTGCAAAAAAATACCCGTTGATCATGTAAGAAGTTCAGCGCTCTCCTGTGTCCTGCACTCATGTCCTTTTTTACCTCAAGGAGAGTAATTATCCTTCCCAATTCTTAGGCTGCCCATACATTATACAATTTTCTTATCCAATTTCCTTTAGATTTACCTTCAACTATGTAGTGCAAGGACCTCATGTGCACAGTACCATGGTTGGAAGATGTGATTGATAAGCTCTGATTCATATTTATCTTGTGAGTGCTTTTTTTTTTATCTAGTTTTTATCATAAAATCTAGGGTATTGCACCAGAACCTGTGCGCAATTGTCTCTTGTTTGAGTGCAAGGGCCTACCTGATTGCATACAAATTGAAATGGTTTAGGTTGGACCTCATATATGGCTTTGGTAAATGTAAAGGAAATTTGTACAAGAAAATTGTATTGTGGGGTTTACCACAGTTAGCTTTTAATTATGTGGTTTGAACCTTTTTTCCAAAAGAAAAAAAACCTTTGCTGTAAACTGCCTAAAAAGGGGTTTGCTGGAGTAAGGCTTCAATTTGATTGCCATGCATGTAATGCCCCTTCAAAACTACACTTCCATCTAAGGCCTCATGCACACAGCCATACAGCATGCAGAGCCTGCATAATCACTTTCCCCAGACCCGCTTCAGCTGCATACAGCCACCCATTAAAATGTATTAGAAAATGCCGCCTATACGTGGTCATGCGTGTGGCGTTGTGCAAATCATGGGCATATGCTCTGAACACAGATGCTGTGTAATTTGAGCATATGTCCATGTAGGTGCTTTATGCAACACCTGGTACAGACACATCTTCTAATTCATCCCAATGGGCAGCTGCATGTAGCAGGTTAAAACACACATTTCCAGCAGAATGAAGAGCATAGTCATTCTGTGGACAGGGCAGGGAAGAGGAAAAAGGATCTACTGATAGTAAAACAGGTAATAAAATGTTATAGAGGTGTTAGGTGGAAAAACAAAAACTGCTAGTGACAGGTTGCATATGTCTTTTTTGATTTTGGCCATAGCTACACTTTATAGTGGAACTACACTATCCTAGCCAAGGAAGCTACCTCTGTTATCTGTAGTCGCCATTGTGCTGCACATATGATCCTTTATGACACCAGCCTTCGATGGGTTGACCGTTAATTTGAGAGCACAGTACATTTATCATTCACAGCATGCCTTGAATGTAGCTGTTATGCAAAATAGTTAAGTCGATGGGTTGAATTCTAATTCAAAGTCAGTTGAAAATTATATTTGAGCTTTTCACCGCCTGACAGTTTTTAATATCTTTTGGGGCAGAGGTGGATGTTTATGTACGGTCTACTGCAGTACGTAGGGACGCAGAGCAACCTTTTCAATATCCTAAACTCTCCTGTCCGGTCTTCCTGTCCAGGAAAATATTGGAGAACCTTTTTGTACGTCTACTCAGGGAGAGAACCCACTTTACAAACCAGGGCAAAGGTTTAGGCATCATAAGAAAGGGCTTCTTTTTATCAACTAACCTTGATGGGAGTAGTGTTCAGCAAGCAGGGTCCCAGCTTACACCCAACCCACATCTAGAGCAATTGACCCTCTAAATCTCAGGGGATCCTACCCTACCATCTGCACAGTCTACACAAATGGGAGTGTTGCCCGTCTTGGGGCCTGTGCCTTTATTGGTTAGATCCCTGTGCAAACTTACTGAGTTTGCACATATGCTGTCTTCATTTTGAAGGGTATCCACACCCCCTGCTGGATTTTTAGCTTTATATTATGGAGAACGTAAACAGAGGAGCTGGAACACAAAGGTTGGTTGGGAACACTCAAAACTCCGAGCTGGACAAGAACAGAGTCAGGAATTATGGCAGGAAGGTCTCACTGCTGGGGCATCCAAGGATATCTGGGACTGACTCAATTACTATGATGCAATGTAACTAACAAAAATGGGTATGATAAAATAGTAAATATTCAGTAAAAGTGAGAGCAAAAGGCCTATGTTTAGATAAAAGCTAAAGATGATCTCTTCAACAAAGGAAAATTTCCACCTAAAGTGCAATATAAACATCCAACTTCTGTAGTAGTAGTAGTAGGATAGGTTCAAAGAAAGGAAAGGCTCCCAACAGTGGGATTTAATTTGTTAAGAATGCATATGATCACATATAAAACTTACCCATAACCTTTGTTTAAGCGGATACAGCAAGCTCTCTGCACAGATGTTCTTATGCCATGCAACATTGAGTGACAACACCAGGTCCTGCCCAGCACATTTTGTCTTCTTGACTTCATTATAGATTTGAAGAAGTCTATATAGTGAAACTTGCCAAAAGAGACCTGTAGAGGTCACTACACTGTCTGAGAATCAATCGTACCTGCTCAAGGATTGTGAGGATTTCTTCAGTTATTCAGCAATGACACTGATTGCACTGGCTGAAAGATACTAGAGGGTTGCCTGGAACTATAATATCATGAAGCAGGTCACAGCAAGTATGACAAATATCTTCAAACAAAAAATAACATTTTTACAGAATTTACAAATTTTACAGAACTTACCCAAAATTACTACTTACAACCCCAGTTCCAAAAAAGTTGGGATGTGGGCTGTGTAAAATCTACATAAAAACAGAATGTAATGATTTGCAAATCTTATAAGCCCATATTTTATTCACATTAGAAAACAGAAAACATATCACAATCAAACTTAGATAAAGCACCATTTTAAATTAAAAAAACAAGGTAATTTTGAAATTGATGGCAAACAACTCTCAAAAAAAAGTTGCCAACACTCTATAAACATGTGAGAACTGAGCAGACCAGGTGCAGGAGTTTTAGGAGTACAATGTTGTCCAATTCTTGCCTGATAGATGATTCTAACTGCTTAACAGTCTTGGTTCTTTGTTGTATTTTTTTGTTTCAAAATGTGCCAAATATTTTCAATTGGTGAAAGGTCTGGACTGCAGGGAGGCCAATTAAACATCCAGACTCTTCTACTATGAAGCCATGCTGTTGTCATTGATGCAGTATGCAGTTTAGCATTGTCCTGCTGAAATATGTGAGGTCTTCCCTGAAACAGACGTTGTCTGGATGGGAGCATATGCTGCTTTAAAACCTGGATATAGTTTTCAGCATTGATAGTGCCTTTCCAGATGTGCAAGTTGTCCATTCTATATGAACTAATGTACACCCATACCATCAGAGATGTAGGCTTTTGAACTGAGCACTTATAACAGGCCGGAAGGTCCCTTTCCTCTTCAGTCCAGAGAATACGTCACCCATGTCTGCCAAAAAGAATGTCAAATTTTGATTTGTCTGACCACAGAACAGTTTTTCACTTTGCAACAGACCATTTTAAAATGAGCTTTGGCAAAGAGAAGACAGTGGAGTTTCTGGATCATGTTCAGATATGGCTTCTTTGCATGCAAGTGTTGCACATCCAACAAAACCCAGCTTTATCTGTAGTAAAAGCAGCTTCAGTCCAATCTCCATCCAGGCCATGTGTCCGGTGTGTTTTGCCCTGCCCATGGGGCTTATTCATGGAGGTTGAGACTCCATGTGGCAGGGGAGAATAAATACATCAGCTGATGCTGCAATAAAAAAAAGCAATAGATGTCAGGTGGTTATCGGCCAAATATGGGAATGCATGTGTAGCGCTGCCCCCTTGAGGGTTGCTTAAAGAATCAATTGGATCACCTCATTCAGGGAGTCCTCCACCACCCGACACTCTTGGTTCCCTCATATTGCAAGGTTTTATGGACAATAACTCTATTTTTGTAATGGAGACCACACCACGGGTAGAGTTAGAAAGGTTTATCTCTTGTTTCTACAAGAAATAACAACCTTAAAACAGCAAGTATCACAATCCTTCACATAGGTAGTCAAAACTAAGGATTCTTGTGAACAAAGGGAGTAAATGATTTGTACACTTTCACCACTCCCTGTATTCTCCAACAATAACAATAGGTGAGAAAAATACAATTCCTCCAATTGAGTTTAAACAATACCTAATGGGTCTTTGGGAAAGAGGCAATTTGGTAGTATCTACTGAAACTGACCAGAGAAATAGTACAGTAAATCCCTATTTCAAATAGATGACCCAAAGGATAAATTGGTACCACTTAATGGATTCCGTTTCAAAGGGTAAACAATATTCTATAATGCACAGATACGCTATATCAATTAGCAGTTAAACTATAGATAAACAAATACACCAGATAATTAACACTGTTTAACTTCTCCTGTTCTAGCTAGAAGAGTTCTTAGGAGATTAAGCAATACCAAGCATATAGCCCTGAGTATATAACTGGGGAGAAGATGAGATGAAGTAGATGCAGCAATCCTGTCTTGCAAAATTCAAGAAGTCTTCTGTCGGCAATGAGACTTTAGATACCTATGAATACTGTGTCCTTTCAATCACTGAGATGAGGCCCAAAGAGGTTAAATTCCACTGCACTAAAGAACTTTGTAGTGCACGCTGGCTTCTTTGAATAAACTGGTAATAAAGGTAATCCAAGAAGCAATAAAGAGATGTTGCATAGACAGTATAAGTACTCATGTGTTGGCCTGAGTCTGCTCACCAACACCACAGGACTGTATGCGGACAGACGATCTGGCACTCAGATGATGATGCTGGTAATGCTGGGACCGTTAGTTCACACAGGCCACTTGCTTCTGGGAGGTAGAAGGCATCCACTGTACCCCTTGCAGCTCTCCTGATCGATAGACATTACTAGCACACAGGGTTCCTCTCTGATCGATCACGCCATTCCCAAGAGGCCGTTGTTAGCTCCTCCTCCCCTTTAAATAAGTTTCTCCTGCAATGCATTATACCTCCCAGAAGTCTCCAGCACAGCACAGCCTGCTGGGAAATGGATTCCTTCACACCAGAGTCTGCTGATTGTTTCCTCTTTTCATACTACAGTTCCTGCAATTCTTCATCTTTGCTGCCATCACAGTCTTATCCACAAGCAAACACTAGAGGGAGTTCCCCATGTCAAGCAATGGACACAATTGTCTGTATGCCAGGGGAATATTTCTGAACTCCTGGTTACACATGGTATAAGTGACTGACATTAATCTGTCCCCAGACTGCTTCAGAAAGAGTATATGTGCAGTAATCATGGATATATAGTCAGAGAATACCGAAAAACCAAAATAAAAAATGTGTATGGTTGCAAATATCAAAGCAGAACAGCCCAGGGAAATATTAGGTATGAGGTGGTCCGAGAGATTTAAGACATTAGAAATAGCAGGTGACTGAGTGATACTAGATTGCCAATGTTTTTTACTCATTTTATTTTTTTGTGAGTTTTTGTGTCCCCCCTTTTCTTTGGGAGCGTTGGACTGAGTGATGATGAGAAGGTATGATCTAAGAAAGTGTCCAAAAGTTTGCGTTTTCTATTATGCTATTGAGGTCGATGTGGAGGGGACAGAAGTACCCCTCTCATCTTTGCATGATAGTGCTTTACCTTGCATTCTTGGATGGCATTTTTTGGAAGTATTCTTGAGCCCATGCAGTGATGTCCATCACAGAATCATGCCTGTCTGCGGGCCTGAAGATCACGGCATCCAATATTGTGTTTTGGCCTTGTCCCTTGTGCACAGAGATTTCTCCAGATTCTCAGAATCTTTTGACATTATTTACTGTAAATGATGATATATTGAAAGTCTTTGCAATTTTACATTGAGGAACAATATTCTGAAGTTTTTAGATGCAGATTTTCAGAGTTTGGTCCATAGGGGGCGCATGGGCACCACCCCCCCATCCATGCATCCGGCCCCCTAATCGATGCTGGACGCATTGAATCCAATGCATGGGTGTTTGTTTTGAAGCACGTGATTAGAGCCAGCGCCTCTAATAGGTTTAAAAAAAGGGTGGTCTCGGGGTGCAGAGCACCCAGTTGTGTGACAACAGCAAATTAATATTATGTTTTTTTCACACTAAATCTCTTCCCTACCAAACAGGAAGCGGGTCGTGAGACCCATTTCCCAATTGGCCAAAACATCAGGTAATCCTATTGGATGCCTAGGAGGAGAAGGGAGGAGGAGAGCACGGCCAGAGGAAAAGACCAACTGACCCACCAGCCATGGATGCCATCCAGCACTCCTAGGCTCGGACAGGGGAGGGGAGATCGGAGGCAGGTAAGGAGGTCGTCTGTCTCATGGGGGGTGTTCCCTGCATTCATTTCCCCCCCAGGGGGTGGCGTTGGTTTGCTGCTACCCCCAAATTATCGAGCACCAGCAGCCACTGCTTCTGAGACACTCAGACTCTCTAAGATGCTCTTTTTATACACAATCACTTTACTGACCTGTTGCGAGTTAAACTAATTCGTTGCAAAATGTTCTTCCAGATCTTCCTCGTTAGTACCACTTTGTCAGCTTTTTGTTGCCCTGCCCCAAAGTTTTTGAGATGTTTTTCTGTCATCAGTTTCAAAATGACATTTTTTTTTCTTAAAATGGTACATTTTCACAATTTAAACATTTAATACATTTTCTATTTTCTACTGTGAATAAAATTTGGGTTTGTGAGATTTGCAAATCATTGCATTCTATGTAGGTTTAACATAGTGGCCCAACTTTTTTGGAATTGGGGTTGTAGATATATGTCAATTTCAATGCAGATGAAGTGTGGCAAATTAAAGTTACCAGTTTTGCAAATAGAACAAACGTCTGGGCAAATGTAATTTTTGTTTGGCAGGCCACCCTTAATGTGTGCTTTTTTTAATTTAATGTGGATGTCTGTGGCTCTACCCACACTGCTGTCATCCATTCACAGGGATCTGTGTAAAGGAAGAGTCTGCCACCATGCAGAGGGAATCAAAGACTGCGCTGACTCAATAGCAGTGATGTCATCATACTTGTAATCCGTTGTTTACTTCCTCCAGCCCCATAACAGAAGGTCTATACCTCTGTTCAGACCTGGGGCTGGGGTATACAATTCAGGAGCACATGCATTGGAGCTACATTGCACTGATCGTGGTTGCAATGCTCTGTAGATTTCAGTGCAAATATTTAATAAATGCACATTTTAATTCTTTGGAAATGCATTCATTATTTTTTTAAAAGTGGATTATGCCTTTGAAGCAATCTAAATGACATTCAGGTCTCTGCCACACAGATATTTTGTTTGATCAGAAGCAATCTATAAAATTCTGCCTTGGCTGATAAACTTGGCAGAGTTAAATTCAATTGGGAGCTCACTGAGTCGTTTGAATGGAGGGTCTTTGATTTGCATTGAGTGATCCATTGTATGATCAACTTTATAAATGTGTGGCCATCATAGATCACAGATTTAGAGCAAGCATGCCATTTAGAAAAAAGTTGGGCTTCTCTGCCTCACAAGTACGGAAGGCAATGACAGCTAGGGAACTATCCTTTGAAATCTTTCTTCATCCAAGACACTTTGGACAGTAATGTTTCCCCCTATTGCATGTCATCAACAAGGGACCAATTCCTGGTTCTGGTTAGAGCAAATCACAGACAGCCTACTGTGTAGACATGCCATTTACACAGAAATTCGGACAGATGTTTTGTGATTCATCCCAATCTCTGAATCATAATAGTAATGAATTTGAACCAGTCCCAAATAAAATTTAACGAAAACATATTTGTTTAATTTGGATGACATGATGCAGTAGTTTGGGCTTTTTGTTAACGTTTGAAGCATCCAAAGCAATGTAACGTACGGCATAACAAATTGTCCAAATTGATTTGGATCCATCTGTCTTTATTCTAGTGAGCATAGCGTGATAATTCTAATAATAGTTACATAGTAGGTAAGGTTGAATAAAGACAATAGTCCATCCAGTTCAACCTGTGTAGGTGTGTGTGAGTCAGTGTCGATAATCATTTCCCATATCCCTGCATGTTGTGTTCTTTAACCACTTAAAGACCGGCTCGCGTATATTTACTGCCTCAAGTTGGCAGCGCAGCGCAAATCCGCATCTATGAGCGGTGATCCGCACACGCGCATCTAGGGGGCGCAGCCGCCAGCATGCTCTTGTGCCCGTCACATGCTCCCTAAGTGGGGCCTTGGGTCGGGCAGACTAGATGTCCGACGGCGACCCGGGATTGTCTGTTAGAGCAGAAAAGCAGGGGACCGCCGAAGTAAACATGGCGGTTCCCTGCTCGGTCAGGCGGCATGACAGAGATCTACTGATCCCTGTACTCGGGATCAGTTAGAGCTCTTATGCCCCTGGCAGCCCAGCCCCCACACAGTTAGAACACGGCTAGGGAACACAGTTTACCCCCTTCATTGCCCCCTGCAGGTTAACCCCTTCCCTGCCAATGACATTTATACTGTAATCAGTGGCTATTTAAATTACTGACCGACATGTTCTCCACAATATTGCAGTCCCGATAAAAATCTCAGATCGCCATTACTAGTAAAAAAAAAAAAAAAAAAAAAAAATTGTAAAAACGCCATAAAGGAATTCTCATGGTTTGTAAATGAGGCAACTTTTGCGCAAACAAATCAAGACTGATTGCAATTTTTTTTTAACACAAATATGTAGAAGTATATATATCGGCCAAAATTGATAAATACATTTGTTTTTTTTATATTTTTTTTTTACATTTATTATAGCAAAAAGTAAAAAATACGTTTTTTTAAAAAAATTGTCACTCTTTTTGTTTATAATGATGATCAGAAGTGACGCAGCGGTGATCAAATACCACCAAAAGAAATCTTTGTGGGAAAAAAAGGACGCCAATTTCGTTTGGGTACGTCGTCGCACGACCGCACAATTGTCAGTTAAAACGACGCAGCGCCGAATCGCAGAGAGTACTCTGGTCCTAATGTGGGAAATCCTTCCGGGGCTGAAGTGGTTAAGAAGCACATCCATAAAAATATCAATACTCCGCGCTGATACCACCAGTTGTGGAAGAGAGTTCCACATCCTTAATTGTGGATGTATTGGGGTCGAGAGACCATTTGTTTAATTTGTATGTATGTTGCCCAACAAAGTCAGTTGGGAATGGGGAAATGAATTCAACTTAATAACATAATGAAATGAAAGCAGACCTTCTGAAAATACGAACTGATTTGGAACAACAAATATATACTCTCTTGAAGTAATGAATCGTTCCAAAAACGAATCACTCTCACATAACGATTACGACAAAACTAAATATTTACTGAATAATTGAACCTGAAACTAACTTTTTCTGTCATGCACATCTCTTGTTTTGGAGTGGTAAACTTGCAATCTAAATACATAACACAGTAAAATATCTTAGATGACTTGTTACTTGCCCATGTCTGCTTTCTTACGGGTTAGCATACAAGGGAAATTTGAGAATTGCCACTATTTTGTACTATTTTTCAGTCTATAAAACCCCCAGAAGCCTTTCCATGAGACAATATCATTGTGCTTTGTAGTCACAGCCATTCACTGCACACAATGGAGCTGATTTACCACAAATAGGCTGTTCACTTTGCAAGGAAATTTTTACTATGTAATAGAATTTATTTCTTAGCTTAGTGCAAGGAAAATGTTACTTGCTTCTGCCACTACCAGACTATCAAAAACTCTTTTACCTGTAAACATAGCCTGGCCAATTACTAACACAATTCAAAAAACATACTGTATTAATGACATAATACCTACAGTTTACACTAAAGAAAAAGGGTTTTCTGGTTTATATACACTGCTCAAAAAAAAAAAAAAAAATGAAAGGAACACTTTTTAATCAGAGAATAGCATAGTATAGTCAATTAAACGCCTCGGATATTGGTCTGGTCAATTAACTAGCAGAGGGGGTTGTTAATCAGTTTCTGATGCTTCAGTGCACTAGGTAGGCAATAATGAGACAACCTCCAAAACTGGAATGGTTTTACAGGTGGAGGCCACTGACATTTTCTTCCCCTACTCATCTGTTCGGACTGTTTTTCACTAGTTTTGCATTTGGCTAGGGTCAGTGTCACTATTGGTAGCATGAGGAGATACCTGGACCCTATTAAGGTTGTACAGGCAGTCTAACTCCTCCAGGAAGGCACATCAATGCGTTCCATTGCCAGAAGGTTTTCTGTGTCTCCCAGCACAGTCTCAAGAGCATGGCGGAGATTCCAAGAGACAGGCAGTTACACTAGGAGAGCTGGACAGGGCCGTAGAAGGTCCTTAACCGATCAGGACCGGTATCTGCTTCTTTGTGCAAGGAGGAACAGGATGAGCACTACCAGAGTCCTACAAAATGACCTCCAGCAGGCCACTGGTGTGAATATCTCTGACTAATTAGAAATGGTCTTCATGAGGGTGGCTTGAGGGCCCTGTGTTCACTGTCCAGCACCATGGAGCTTGATTGCCATTGAAAATTGAAAGAATTGGCAGGTCCGCCACTGGCACCTTGCGCTTTTCACAGATAAGAGCAGGCTCATCCTGAGCACATGTGGTACCTTGAAAGGGTCTGGAGAAGCTGTGGAAAAGGTATGCTGCCAGTAATATTGTTCAGTATGACCAGTTTGGTGGTGGGTCAGTGATGGTCTGGGGAGGCATATCTATGGAGGGACACAGACCTCTACAGGCTAGATAATGGCCCCCTGACTGCCATTAGGTATTGGGATGAAATCCTTGGACCCAATGTCAGACCCTACGCTGGTGCAGTGGGTCCTGGGTTCCTCCTGGTGCATGACAATGCCCGGCCTCATATGGCTAGAGTATGCAGCCAGTTTCTGGAGGATGAAGGAATTGATACCATTGAATGGCCCTCACGCTCGCCTGACCTGAATCCAATAGAACACCTCTGGGACATTATGTTTCGGTCCATCCGACGCTCACCAGGTTGCACCTCAGTCTGTTCAGGAGCTCAGTGATGCCCTGGTCCAGATCTGGGAGGAAATATCCCAGGACACCATCAGTCATCTCATTAGAAGCATTCCCCTGAAGTTGTCATGTGGGGGCCATACAAACTACTGAGTACCATTTTGAGTTGCTGTAATTAAAATTTCAGCAATATGGACTAGCCTGCTGCATCATTTTTTGATTTTCGGGGTGTCTTTGAATTCGGGCTTCTGTAGGTGACATGGATGAGTGAGTTTGGGGTGGAGAAACTTGACTGGCCTGCATAAAGTCCTGACCTCAACCAGATAGAACACCTTTGGGACGAATTAGAGTGGAGACTGCGAGCCAGGCCTTCCTCACAAATGCACTTATGGAAGATGGGTCAAAAATTCCCATAGACACACTCCTAAAACTTGTGGACAGCCTTCCCAGAAGAGTTAAAGCTGTTATTGCTGCAAAAGGTGGGCCAACTCAATATTGAACCCTACAGATTAAGACTGGGATGCCATTAAAGTTCATGTGCGTGTAAAGGCAGGCATCCCAATACTATTGGCAATATAGTGTGTGTAAGTGTGTGTGTGTATGTATATATAGTTGTGCTCATAAGTTTACATACCTTGGCAGAATTTATGATTTCTTGGCCATTTTTCAGAGATATGAATGATAACACACTTTTTTTTCACTCATGGTTAGTGTTTGGCCAAAGCCATTTATTGCCAATCAACTGTGTTTACTCTTTTTAAATCATACTGACAACAGAAACTACCCAAATGGCCCTGATCAAAAGTTTACATACCCCAGTTCTTAATACCGTGTATTGCCCCCTTTAACATCAATGACAGCTTGAAGCATTTTATGGTATTTGTGGATGATGCTCTTTGTCGTCTCAGATGGAAAAGCTGACCATTCCTCTTGGCAAAAAGCCTCCAGTTCCTGGAAATTCTTCAGCTGTCTTGCATGAACGGCACACTTGAGATCTGCCCAGAGTGGCTCAATGATATTGAGGTCAGGAGACGGAGATGGCCACTCTAGAACCTTCACTTTATTCTGCTGTAGTCAATGACAGGTCGACTTGGCCTTGTTTGGATAGTCCGTGTTTTGGATCATTGTCATGTTCAAATGTCCAAGTACATCCCATGCGCAGCTTCCTGGCTGATGAATGCAAATGTTCCTCCAGTATTTTTTATAACATACTGCATTCATCTTGCCATCAATTTTGACCAAATTTCCTGTGCCTTTGTAGCACGCACATCCCCAAAACAACAGCGATCCACCTCCCTGTTTCACAGGCCTTGTTGACTCCTCTCTAAATGTAGCGTTTATGGTTGTGGCCAAAAAGCTCAATTTTGTCTCATCACTCCAAATGACTTTGTGGCAAGAGGTTTGAGGCTTGTCTCTGTGTGGTTTGGTGTATTGTAAGCGTAGTAATGGCTTTTTTTTGGCGACTCGACCATGCAGCCCATTTTCTTCAAGTGCCTCCTAATTGTGCGTCTTCAAACAGCCACACCACATGTTTTCAGAGAGTCCTGAAGTTATTTGTGGGTTTTTCTTTGCATCCCAAACAAATTTTCCTGGCAGTTGTGGCTGAAATGTTAGTTGCCCTACCTGACCGTGGTGTGGTTTCAACAGAACCCCTAATTTTCCAATTCTTGATTAGAGTTTGAACACTGCTGATTGGCATTCTCAATTCCTTGGATATCTTTGTATAACCCGTTGCTGTTTTATACAGTTCAACTACCTTTTCCCACAGATCCTTTGACAATTCTTTTGCTTTCCCCATGACTCAGAATCCAGAAACATGCAGCACTGGATGAAAGATGCAAGGGTCTGTCAGGAGTCCAGAAACTCACTGACCTTTTATACACACACACACAAACAGATCACAGATGTGGACGGTTACCTTTAATAGACATTCAAACTCCTTTGTGTCAACTTGTGTGCATGTTATCAAGCCAAAATCAACAGGGTATGTAAACTTTTGATCAGGGTAATTTGGGTAGTTTCTGTTTTCACTATGATTTAAAAAGAGTAAACACAATTTATTGATAGTAAATTGGTTCAGCCAAACACTAACCATGAGTGAAAGAAAGGTTTTTGTGTTATTCATATATCTGAAAAATGGCCAAGAAATCAAATTCTGCCAGGGTATGTAAACGTATGAGCACAACTGTATATAAAAATGTTTTACATCATATTTTTAAAGACCAGTTGACACCTCTTTGGTTAACTTTAGCCCCTGCTTTGCATTCTAAACCCTAAAAGATAAGCCATGCTGGCAAGGAACATGGAACTAATAACAAGAGGTCTATTTTGTATATAGTCTTTGGAGGAGGAGGCGGGTAAGTAAAGCTGGTTTGCTTGAGGCCATTCGTTGCTTGTATGAAGCCACAGAGGACTTGTCACAGGTGACATATACTACTTAGAAAAATTGCTGGAAATGCTATCCAATTCCTTCCATCTCCCTTATGGCTTTTTGAGAGCTGCTGGGTTGTTTTACAAGCCAGAATTGTCATAACCAAATGTCATCTTATATTATCAGATTAAAAAAAAAATGTATCTAGGAAACATGGAATGTTAAATGGCTTAATTGAAATACCCTCTGTTTAGCAATACTCTGTATGTTTTACAGTAGAAACTGATTACTGCAGCTAGGTTCATCTTTTGTAAACGCATTTTTGGTTTCTAGTATTGAGGTCTTAATCTCAACCATACTCATGTCACATATCCTTTCTTCATTTATTTTTATTAGTCTGCCTGCATAAATAAGCACATTAACACAAGCTAGTATCCAAAAGTGATGGGGTTATGGACACCTGAACATCTTCACCTACTGCATATGAGCTTGTTGGACATCCAATTCCAAAACCATGGACGTTATGGAATTGAGCCACCCTTTATCTGCTCTAATGGCTTCTGCTCTTCTGGGGAGGTTTTGTATAAGATTTTGGATTATGTTTTAGGGAGTTTTAACCTATTTTGTCAAAAGAGCATTTGTGAGGTCAGGTACTGCATTCAAATTCATTCCAAAAGGTGTTGCGTAGGGCTGAGGTCTGGACTCAGTGCAGCATACTTCAGTTTCTCCGCAAACTGGTCAAACAGGGCCACAGTCATGCTAAAACAGAAAATGGTCTTCCCCAAACTGTTGCCACAAGACAGGTACTCAATTGTCTAAAATATGTTTGTATACTGTAGCATTAACAATACCATCGCACACCTAAACTTAATTTTCAAGGGCGTCCTCACACTTTTGGCAATATATGATCCCATTTATAACAGAGAAGCAATATTGCTCATATGTCAACACTACATGTGATTTTACAGGTCATTCATAAAATGCATGCCTTTGAGTGGAGCCTGCAGTATGTTTCAGAAGACGTGTAGAATAATTTTGGTTTCGATTGAAATTATAAGCAATTACAATTGGATGATGGATTGGATGAAGGCTCACTCTCTGGCATGTCTATTATACATGCCATTGGTACAACAGTCTCAAATCTACCAGTAAAGTAGACTGAACAAAAGCTGCCAATACTCTACAGAGGATGATGGCTTGTGCCTAAACAACCCAGGCTCCCTAAGGCAATGTAGTGTCTATAAATTTAGGTTAGCTCTGCCAATAATAGAGGCCAATGTCAAAGGTGAAATGGGTGGAGAGTGGAAGTCTAGTGTAGCCAGGTTTTGGGCTACAACATCAGAGCGGAAGAGACATTGCCCTCTATTTAGTGCTTCAAATTTCCTAGGGAATGATGTTACAATGACCCTTGTTCAAGTAGAAATCACCAAAAGATCCAGGATTGATGCATTACTTTTTGCTGTCTCTTTACATCCATTACCAGCAGTTGGGTAGCTGCTCAAGCTCAGTGGAACTTGTTTTAACCTTGGGAGACTTTCGTGAACAGCACCGGGGTTTAGAGCTTTTTGTGATTGCCCTCTTTCTGCCTCCCAGCAGGGGAGAGTTAAGGTAAAGCAAACCCATGGGCTTTATTGCTGATCGTCTGGAACCCTGGGAGTTGTAGTCCTGGATGGCAGTCATGTGATGTCGCAAATGACTTTCTGAACTATAAGGTTCTAATTGACTAGCAGGAGGAGCCAGGAGGGGGTTTCTATTGTCTGCCCAGGGAAAGCATGCTCCCTTGGTGCCATGCGAGTGCAATAACACACAGCTGCCAGTGCTTTGATCTGCAAATAGGAGGCCAAGCCAGCTAGATGTGAGTCAGTGGTTGAGAGCGGAGTCGCCGGAGGTGCCAGCCCTGTTGTCGTCATGCTGTTGCCACGGGGAGACTGGAGCATTCATCTGATTCCCCACTTTAGCCGATTGAACTGCAGAATCACCTGAATGAGATTGAGAGGGTCTCTTCCACCATTAGAGCCTTCTGCCACCTTCTGGAGTTGGTGAAAAGGCTACTGGCCTGCCTTTACACTGTTAGCAGAAACAGAGCCACTGATAACAGGACATCTAGTACACCAAATGCATACCGCACTATTATCAAACCTGGGCCACAGTTGCACCAATATGTTACAACCTCCGGCCCACATCCATATTCTGTGCCAAAATCTGTATTATACCCCTACACATATCACTGCATACAGGCTTAAACAACTATCATTAAGTGCACCAATGCTGCTAAAGGGACCCAACGATAGCCAGCAGATCAACTTTAAAGACTGCCCCTCCCATAATCCATCCTAAAAATCCCCCTTTATGTCCTTCTTGCTAAACACTGACAGTGCCTACCCAGTTGGTTGAGGCCTAGCATATCCGCCATTAGTGCAGACTGGCAGTATAGTTCCTTCATTTGATAGATCAAGTTTTTTTTACTGTTTACTGTTGCATTTGGGGTGGTGCTGCATGCTGACCTTGCCAATTTATGTATATTTGTTCCGTTATCAATCTTACTGAGTGACAACACATTAAGGTTACCTTTGCTAAATGGTTTGGTACCTACTCTTTGATACAGCACAACTATTGGGTATTAAGAATTACTTTCAGTGTTTCATTGTGTTTGCTTGCTGCCTTACACTGGTGTGTCAGAGGGCTGAGGCATTTGAGAAGGTAACGGCAAAGAACAAAGGACTCTCTTAACCAATGGTTCCTGCAGGTGTATAACTACAATAGCATTTACCTAACAGAGGAAATCATAGAAATCAGGACAGGTTTCTTAACCTGCCAGATTGCATGTTATCCTCAACAGTGGACAACTGGTGATATTGCAGGAATTCCACAGACATAAGATCATCCCCCAATCAAGCTAATAATGGCTAGATTAGGTGACTGTCCTCTCATATGTAGAGGTACAAATAAATTGTGTTCAGTGCAAACCCAAATGTTATAACTCAGCGGTGACATTGGGCAGGCTGTGTGTGCCATCATGGTTCATTTATAAATAAATGTTTGAATACACACCATTTTTTAATTTTGCTGCATATTTATATTAAAATGTGGCACTCCAATATTTCCAAAAATATATTAAACAACAGCAATCGGAATTTAACAAAGTAAGGCTGTTTTTTGACTGTGTATGCAATAACAGCAGTGTTCTAGCTTTTGCGTGTTCATACTTTCTACAGCTCTGCAGTTAGTTATTGACACTATACAAAATATATATAGAAACATAGAAGAGTCACAGCAAAAAGAAGGCCAGGAGAGCCATCAAGTCTGCCCCCTTTTTCTTTCATTTATACATTTTTTTGTTGTTTTTTGTTTTTTTGTCAACTTTTTTTTGGGTTTGAGTATAGATCTGTGTTTGTCCCAAGCATCTTTGAATCCACTTGCTGTTGACTGTCTCATTACGTCTGCTGGAAGTCTTTTCCAAGCATCAACTGCCCTTTTGGTAAAAATACTTTTTAAAATTAGTTTAGAACTTTCCTCCTGCTCGTTTGAAGTTATTCTCGTGTTCTTGATCTTTGGCTTCATATTAAAAATACTGCCCCCCGAACCTTACTCACTCCCCTGGTTGTATTTAAAGGTTTCAATCATGTCTCCCCTTTCCTTTCTTTCCTCAGACTATACATATTAGGTTCCTGAAGTCTCTACCAATATTTTTTCTCTCTCAAATCTTGCACCATTATTGTTACCCGTCTCTGGACCCGTTCTTTCTTCTTAATATCTTTTTGTGAGCGAGATCTCCAGAACTCGACACAGTATTCTAAATGAGGTGTCACTAAAGATCTATATAGTGGAATCAAAACATCCTTCCTCCCTTCTGGCGATCCTTCTAGTGATGCATCTTATGTTACATTTAGATACACTGAACTGCAGTTTCCACTGCTTTGACCAATCTTCCAGCAATGCCAAATTATGTTCTATGTTACAGACACCTCCAGGGATATCAACCCAATTGCACACCTTTGTGTCATCAGCAAAAAGACATACCTTGCCCACCAAACCTTTAGTTATAGATAGTTTTATAGTTTTAGACTGGTCTCTTTTCTGAATGAACCCCATTTACAACAGGGCCAGATCTAGTTTGTCTAATCTGGGGGTGCAATAAATAAAAGTCAGGGGGGATATTGTCAACAGATCAATTTATCCTCTCCTCTCTTAGTTCCCTAGATGATGATGTCACCTACTCCTTGTTGTCACATGGGGCAGTTCCCCCTTCGCATCAGATTCCACCCATCACTTCTGAGTCAGCCACTTTTCCATCACAGTCCCCCCATTACATTGTCTCCTTGAAATCAGAGCTGTCCCCATCCTATCGGAATCCCACTGGATCCTCTACTATCACAATTGAGTGTCTCCCATTACAAGTATCCCACCCATAACAACAGAGTCTTTGTCATCATAACAGAGTTCCCTCCATCACAACAGTCTGCAATAAATAAAAAGTGCAGAGGTGATCAAATACCACCAAAAGAAAACCATTTGTGGGAAAAAATTACATCCGTTTTATTTGGATACAGTGTTGCATGACCGCGCAACTGTCAGTTAACCACTTGCCGACTGTCAACCGCATGTTGACGGCGACAAAGTGGCCCGATATCGCAAACTGCCATCATACGACGGCGGCTGCGAGATCGCGCGCCGCCGGAGGCACGCCCACACGCTCACTGTGTTCGGGGGGGGCCAGGGAGCTGGTGCAGCAGACTCGATCACCGCCAGCTACACGCGATGCCCCCCCACACTGAAAGAACGGAGGTCCGTGTAAGTAAGTGAGAGGGGGAAGGGCTGTGATCACAGCCTTCCTCTACATGGAAGCTGTGATCACTTCCCTTCCCCTTCTAGGGCAGCCCACACACAGTTAGAACACGCCCAGGGAACACAGTTAACCCTTAGAGCGCCCCCTGCAGGTTAACCCCTTCACTGCCAATGGCATTTACACAGTAATCAGTGCATTTTTATAGCACTGATCGCTGTATAAATGCCAATAGTCCCAAAAAAGTGTCAAAATGGCCCGACATGTCCGCTGAAATATCGCAGTACCGCTAAAAATCGCAGATCGCCGCCATTACTAGTAAAAAATTTAAAAAAAATTAAAAACCCCAGAAATGAATTCTCAACATCCGTAAACGCGGCCACTTTTGCGCAAACCAATCAATAAACGCCGATTGCAATTTTTTTTATCACAAATATCGGTCAAAACTGATGAAAAAAATTTTTTTCGCATTTTTTTTTTTGTATTTGTATTTTAGCAAAAAGTAAGAAATTTGTTTTTTTTTGCAAAATTGTCGCTCTTCTTTTGTTTATAGCGGCGATCAGAAATGACGCAGCGATGATCAAATACCACCAAAAGAAAGCTCTATTTGTGTGAAAAAAAGGACGCAAATTTTGTTTGGGTATGTCATCGCACGACCGCGCAATTGTCAGTTAAAGCGACGCAGTGCCGAATCGCAAAAAGTGCTCTGGTCCTAAAGTGTGAAATCCTTCCGGGGCTGAAGTGGTTAAAGTAATGCAGTGCCGTATCACAAAAAATGGAGGGGGGTATATCTTCCAGAGGTCAAGTGGTTAATAACCCTCTTGTTATTTGGAACAAGACCACTACAGTACTGGAAGATTTCATTATGGTCACTTTTAAAAAGGTCTGTACCAAAACTGATAGAATCCGATTTTTTTCACATTTGAAAAATATAAGCTCGCAGAAAAAGAAAAAACATTGAATTAAAATGTTATAAAGTTTACTTTTACATGTTTCCAATAAAACCCATCTCTTCAAATAGTTTGGCTCACTGGAGCAAAAATTGATTGCACTTGCTGGGCACGTTGTATGTAGCCTCATCTACATACAGTATATAGCACTGTGTTTCAACAGTCGGAAGAGGTACTTCCCGACCCGTCCCACTCCTGAAACAAAATAGAGGTAGGCTGCACTGCTCAGCCATACACAGGAAGCTTTGTATTCTATGAATGAGTCAGTGATGAAACTTCATTCACCAATCTCTCCACCTCAATCAATAAGAAGCTTTGTAGTAATTCACAGTAGTGTTGGGCAGTGCTCAGCCTGACTCGGTTTTGTTCTGAAGTGGGACAGGAACCAGAACACAGCACTTTATACTGTATGTTTCTGGGGCTACATACAGTTAAATACAATGCACCCAGCAAGTGCACCTGTTAGTGCAGAAAATAGATTGTTTGGGCCAGGTTGGCCCAAACTATTTAAAGGGACATTAAATGAGTTAAGCTTTAAACAAAACTAGATTTGAGTTTATTTTGGAGATTCACAGACTAAATCAAAGCCTGCAATGTAATGTCTTAGGTCAAAACTCGTCAGTAGACCTGGTCTGTGACTACTAGAGCATTTAACTTCTAGGGCCTTCTGTCACCTACCTCCTTATTCAACAGAGTTCCAATCCTTAGAGATAGTTCTTATGAGCACTAACAGAGAAACCATTCAGAATTCACTTTGCTTAAGTTAACTTGTTCAAGATTGATTCCAAATGGCTGCTATGGGTTACTTAAAGTCATTAGCACTTAAAAATAGGAATTCCTTTTTGATTTGGGCTGATAGTGGCCAATCTTGATGGTCATAAAACTCTATGATCCATAGCCTATAATAGAGCGATTTTAAGAATCCCTACTCGATCTGTTGCTTTTAAGGTCATGGAATTCCTTTGCTGCAAATATATCTATTTCTCTGTATGAGCATCTCATTCCACGTCCACATTTTTTTTGACTCTTAAAATGCACAAGTAAATATATTACGGTTAAATAATTTTATTTGATAGATTTTTGTGGCTTACAAACTTTTTGTTAAAATGTTTACTGTAATGAAGATTAGTACCAAAGAATAAAATTAACAAAATTAAAAATAAAAATCAGACATTTTAAATGACTTTCCAGCAGGGAAAACAAAAAAAAAGTAACAATGTTTTTATGACCACTTTTCTAAAATGCACATCCAGGACAACATTACAAATTAAATTTTGCAAAAACTAAAAATGAAAAAATTTAGACAAAAACATAAAAGGTTTTGTTTTACGTCGATAATACATTAGGAAGAGAGTTAAAATGTTATTTTGTTTAAAACATACCATATTTGGAAAACTGTATATGGCAGTGCAAAAAAAAAATAAAATTGTACTTTAAAAGTGCTATATACAGCAGCGATTTAAAAATAGCACATTTCACATTGGTAAAGCAGTGCAGAAAAAGTTTATCATACTGTATGTGGGACAAGGAATGTTCTCTTCTGAATGGCATGGGTGTTTGAAGAGAAGCCAGTTCTGCGCAGACTGATGAACAAAACCAAAAGTAATGGGGAGGGTAAGGGGATATTGCAAACCCAGTGTAAACCAATCATTTTAAAAATATATACAGTACATTTAAGTGCTTTATAATTTCAGCAGTCCAAATTAGTCCCAAAAACTAAAAGATATATCTTTTTTCCCCTGCGAGGTATTTCTTGCATGGACAAATTTATCATATGCATGGTTACATGAATATAAAAAAGGTACGTAGGTTTTAGTCACAGCACTATATTATGGTCCAAACTTGCCCAAAGATTCTGATGTATACTGGGACGGTGAAAAAGAATCCATACAGTACCCTTTGGTTATTGCACAAGCTCCCTCTGGATTCCCCCTTTCCTCTATGGAATTGTTGTTCACTAGATTCTGGAGTCTCTGTCGTTCTTGGGCCTGCTTTGCTCTATTGGCAATGTACCTTACTCTGCTTTGACTTCTGGAGGATGCTCTTCGAAGAAAATTCATACTGTCATCCTCATACTGAACTGGCTGAAATTCAGTAGGAGATGTTATATCATTTTCTTTCTCAAAACTTGTTAGCTTCTTCAGTTGCTCTGTGAGAGAATCTGTAGACTTGCTAGAAGCTTTTGTACCATTTGGTCTTCTCTGCACTCTCTGCGATCTTGTAATAAAGCTTCTGCTAATGCTCCTATACTTGCTTTCAAAGTTGCTTGTAATATCATCCGAGGTCAAGTCTCCAAGACTTTTAGACATTGACTGACTAGTGGATGTTCTGTTATTGGGGTTAGACTTGCTAGCGGTTTGTTTGAGACTCTCCACATATAGTCTATTCCAGGTGTTTCGTCTTGGTAGAGGCGGCAGTACCTCTTCAGGATTTCTGGCCAGAGGTCTTGGACAAAGTTCACCTATTGCTCTGTTGTTGGACAATAAATTTGGGTTTGATTTGCTTTTAGTTACGCCTAAGGAAATCTCTCGAGCTAACGTTGTTGCTGATCTTGGTCTAATGTTGTTTTTTAAATGAATGGTTTCAAAGTTATCATCAGATATATCGAGATCCAACAAGCTTTTCTGTGCTAAATTGGGCAAAGAGAGATCAATCACTGTGTCGTTAGAGGATTTACTGGAAGACGAAGACATGCTGTCCCTATGACTATTGCACTCTAACTTGCTCCAAATCTTATCATTCATGGTGGCATCAGAATAAACCTCAGCCACTGGAGACTGACACACAGAATTCAAATGCAAGGCTGAGCTGTTTGAAATAACATGACCTTCACTTTTTGTTCTTCTCACAGGTACAGGTGGACCAACCCTGGCCACGGATGGTTTTTGTATTATACGGTCAACTTGTGGTCTCTGACCTGTAGAAGATAATGGATGCTTTACTGGGTTGTTCAGTATCTGCTGTTCAGGAAGCCTACCAATTTTATTTGCCTCTGTAGTGCCGTTGCTTTGATGTAAGAATTGCTCTGTTATGTTCTCTTTTACTTGACAATATTTGGCCTGATCTTTTGCAACATCTGCTAATAAAGACATTCCTGGTTTCATGTTGGCAGAATTAAAGGTTATTGTGGTTTCATGTTTTCCATTTGTGATGGTGAGTGTATTTCCATTCTTTTCCGTGCACAGTCTTTCAGTATTGTTGTTAGTATATGTGGATGTACCACTGGATGCTGTCGATATTTTACCTGCAGCAGGTTCAGTGTTTATTCCATGCATGTTATTGGAGGTACTTGCTGCGTTAGGACATTCAGAATGAGATCCTGTGGGTTCATCACACACTTTACTGCCATCATTTTTGACTGAGGCAGCAGGTTGGTTAACTTTTGGATCAGGAAAAGGTATTTCCTTGGCAAAGGTGGGTTCTTCTGTAATGGTTTCAAGACTGCATAAAGAAGAGACCGACCTACACATTGAGATTTGTCTGGCATCTGAAAGCAAAAAACAAAAAACTAATTATCAGCTAACCATCCATGAACCTAAAAACTACATGTTAAATCTTAGTACTGTTGTATATTAACAACAAATATAATTTTGGTGGCAAAGTATCATCAAAGTGTTACCCCAACCCTATAGGACACTGAGTTGACTAGGTTTTAAAGTGATTGTTTCCAGTATATTTCCTTATCTCATTTGTGAATGCAGAAAACTATGAAGGAATTTTAACGGTATTTAAAGAGAAGGCACCCCAGAAAAAGGGAGGGTATATCTGTGTGCCAGATGGACAGAAAGTTAGGGACATATTTCCACTGGAGACACAGAGCAATAAAATAAAAGGATCTAACCCTTCTCCACTCCACATTAAAGAAAAAAGAAATACATGGATGGATTCCCACTTTCAATTAGTAGGTAAAAAACCCTGTGTATGAAGTATACAGTAAATGCATTATGACCACAACATCAAATAACTTGATTAGATATGTCTGCATGTATAATAGTTTACAATGTTTCAGGGCCACACAGAGTCCCTTTCTCTAGATGACATAGTGTCACTAAATTGCCTTGAGGAAGGGGCCCTATATGCACATTACATGATTATTAATTAAAACCGATTTTGCACATGATTTTCATTTGAACTGAGCTTAATTTACTCTAGACTGAAAGGATTTTAGATACATGGTTCAGGTCTGGCAGTAGACACCAGCGTTCCGAGTCAATGTTGAAACCACTGATGTAAACCATTACCTAGAACAAGTACAGAGGTCAAAACGAAAAACTGGATGGATAAAGGGCAGTGCTGACAGAGCTAATTTAGTTGATGCTCAAAAAAGCAAAAACAGGCTGTTCATTTTGCAAGGGAATTTTCTTTTAGCTGAGAAAGTGTGGTGAAAATTCACTTTGCATTCACTACTCAATTGCATGCAAGGAAAAAAAAAATAGTTTTGCTTGCAGCGTGTGACTGGATGATGGAAGTCAACATAATTTCTCCTCATTCACTAAGCCAAGGGAAAATTGTCTTATAAAAGTGGGGCTAATTTAGTTAATCTCCCCTACTGTGTTGAAAAATCAGCTTAAACCTATACAATAAATGTACTTCCATGAAAGTAAATTCTTATAGTGGTGAAGATGTTACATCCAGTCAGCTAAGAAAATCTGTACATTGTTTACCCAACACTTGTATTATTATATAACCAACCTTTATTCATAAAGCTCTGACACTTTACTGAACTAATAACATATCTTGTAAGAACCAGTTCAATGGCGCCGTAAAGGGCTTTATTATAAAGTAACTATACTGTCTAACAATAGATAGTGAGTACAATGCATCATGAATGGTCTCTGTCCATATTAGGCCTACTCTAATCAAGCTGGATAAACAAGCACATGCTACTTCACTGAACACACAACATGCAAAAAACAGGCCACACATTCTTCATGCATGTATAATTTCAAGACAAAATTGGGTAGCAGGGTTTATTGGGAAACACAGACTGGAGCTGGTCAGACATGTTACAATCTGGTAGTACAATCTCTTTACAAGCTCAATTAGATGTATGAAAAACTGTGTTAGGGCCTATTGAAACATACCATTCAATAATCACTCAGTAGGCCCTCTACATTACAGAGTAGTTGGTAAATTTGATTGTACAATCAGAGAGGAATAAATAAGGCCAGCTGGAGAAGTCAACCTTAGACAATACCTCTTATGTATCTACATAATGGCTTTATAAAACTAAAACTGCGCCAACATTTGAGCTTCACTAGTAACTTGAATATTTCCAGCTGTTAGATAATAGCATTCAATGTTTACTTGGGGTTTTAATAACCATTTATTTTCATGCTAGAAGTTATATCACAGGGAATTGTTCTGCTTGTCCCTCCTGATACTGTCATTTACATTATGTCATTCTTTCTTATTGCTGATACACATTTCATCTTTTGTGACAGAAATACTAAACTTCTTAAAATTATAAGGTCTACAATCATTGACTTCATGCACTTCTACCCATGAAAATTTAAACTAAATTTCAGACGGATATAAAACGCTATAATTAATGACATTATGTAATCATTAACCACTTCCTTACTGGGCACTTAAACCCCCCTCCTGCCCAGACCAATTTTTGGCTTTCAGCGCTGTCGCATTTTGAATGACAATTGCGCGGTGGTGCGACGTTGTACCCAAATAAAATTTGCGTCCTTTTTTTCCCACAAATAGAGCTTTCTTTTGGTGGTATTTGATCCCCTCTGCGTCATTTCTGATCGCCGCTATAAACAAAAAATGAGCGACAATTTTGCAAAAAAGAACAATATTTTTTCCTTTTTGCTAAAGTACAAATCCATTAAAAAAATTATTCATCGGTTTTGGCCGACATATATTCTTCTACATATTTTTGGGAAAAAAAAAAATCGCAATCGGCGTATATTGATTGGTTTGCGCAAAAGTTATCGCGTCTACAAACTGGGAATTGATTTATGGCGTTTTTATTATTTTTTTTTTTTTTACTAGTAATGGCGGCGATCTGCGATTTTTAGCGGTAATGCGATATTGGGGGGGACATGTCGGAACATTTTGACACTTTTTTGGGACCAATGACATTTATTCAGCGATCAGAAATTTAAATGTCCACTGATTACTGTATAAATGTCATTGGCAGTGAAGGGGTTAACCTGGGGGGGCAGTGTAGGGGTTAAATATGTTCCCTGGGTGTGTTCTAACTGTGGGGGGGCATGGCTGGTCGGGACATAACAGATCTAACTGATCCCAGTGACAGGGATCAGTAGATCTGTCATGTCCCCTGTGAAAGAACGGGGAACCGCCGTGTTTACAACGGCGGTTCCCCGTTCTGAGGCTCCTGGAAGTGATCGCGGGTCTCGGGCGGACATAGAGTCCGCCCGACCCGCGGGCGCGCGCACGCGCACGCCGCCGCTGCCTCCAGGGGGCGCGCGGGAGCATGCGCAGTGGGAGGACGTCCATGGACGTCCTCCCGGCATTTCAGGTCCGCGCTGGAGCCGTATTTCGGCAATAGCACGGACCTGGAGGGGTTAATACATGTATTTTTCATTGCAAATTGTATCTGAATCTGATCTGGCATCAGCCTCTTACAATCTCTGTACAGGAGACAATGAGTTCATGTGCTGACAAGAAGCATGCTGATAGGAAGAGAGAGCATAGTGACAGAGATTGGCTCTTCATTGTGTTGATTTCCCTTTCACTCTCCAGTCACTGGCTGGGGCAGGTTCAGGACAACCCAGGCTCAAAAAAAGGATAGATGATGTAGGCCATCAGACTCAGCAAACAATATCTGGGGGCAGAAAATAATACTGACAGGGAAATTTCTGGACTGATGGTGAATATTACAGCAAAAGCTGGTTTCGGATTTTATCATCTAATGTGCTAATCATTTTTCTCTTGTTATTTTTGACTAGAGTTCTGCTTTAACAGAACATTCAAAATGCTGATAGACAGTATTCTTCATGACACCTATTCTGATGGAATTGTCTTTTTGCAAAAAGGAAAATGGTCTGCCAATGTATAGCCAATATACTGTACAGTATAGAACAATATTAAGGTAGGATTTGGATAAAGCAAGATAAAACCTCAAGCAAACCAATCCCCATTTAAAACATTTAAAACAAAAGGTTTAGTCTACTATTGGCTTTAGTAGCCAGAAAGGTCTCTTTTGTGGGGTATCTTTATTTAGTTCCATTTGTTGATAGGGGGCCGACTTCCCCGACTTCAGGGCCTAAGCCCTGTCCTACTTCCAAGTGAATCCTCTTTTACTCAACTCTAAAGCAGACCCCCCCCCCACCAATGCACCTTCAATTATGGCCACCACTACAAAATAAGTGGTGCTTCTAGGAAAGGGGGCCATGTGACCTCCTCCCATGACGCAGTGCATACTAGAGCCAAGCAATATCACATAATGGAGGAGGTAATGTCACTGCTTCCCCCCAAGCTCAGACACCAGACGACATTGGATATTTTCAGGGACGGCTCTACCACTAGGCGGAGTAGGCAGCCGCCTAGGGTGCCACTGCCACCCAGGGCGCCCATCCGCTGTTGATCCATCACTACTCTGAATTGATCACTCATGTCACTGGAGAGCCGTGGCTGGCAGCACACCAGGGCGGTTAAATGAGGCGGATCCAGGGGCACAGGTGCGGGCCTGTGGACCACGGCTAAAGAAATGGGTAGAAAGGCTCTGCAAAAATCTCCACTCCGCCATCTCCATCGTATAAATTGACATGGCAAAGGGGGTGGAGTCAGGGGTGGAGCCAAAGGGGAGGCGGCAAAATGAGGTTTCGCCTAGAGTGTCAAAAATCCTTGCACCTGCCCTGGATATTTTGGTAACAGTTGTGACAGAGGAAGGCACGTCAGAGGAGTGCTGGGGATGCGAGAATAAAATGGACGGGTGGACTTTGCTCATACACTAACTTTTCCTTGAATAAGCAAAGGTCTCTTTAAGGACAGTCTTGTTGGACAGAGTACAATATAAGAAAGGAAGTAGAACCTAGACCTGAAGTAAAGCCCCTATCAAAGTAAAACTAAATTGGAACGGTTTCTAACCAATAGAAGTAACAGCAGGCACCTGTCATCTCTTTCAAAGTTTAAAATTAGTGACCGGTTCACATCAAAGTTAGTTAGATTATGGATATTGAATTATTAATGTCATGTTAATTTTTGACCTTCATACGGAAGTATATTTTTTTCCTGATTATTTAGATATTTAAGAGGTATTGGCAAAGCATCACACAAAAGGCCATCTTACACATGGCTTGTTACCTTATCTGGCTTGTCCTTTCAGTCTTTTACTAGAGAGTTGAGGAAAATACAAGTGAAAAGGCAGAACACATGACAGTAATTAGTGAGGAAAGGAATCCAGGAGCTTTAATTTGAACATATAATCCATACAACAAACAAGTACTGCTACATCACAGTGTAATGTCCTCCAGCCAGAGTATTTGTGAGATTGAGAGTAAAATCAGAAAGAGGGATGGGTACAAAAACTGATAAAAATTGTGCAAAAAGCGCATTGTAACCAATAGCAACTAATCTGATCCTATGGATGTTTATTGTTCTTCTATGATAGGCACATGGAATCACCCTATGAAGGGTAGACTTAAAAGACTTGATCTTTCCCCTGATCTAGCATATGATGTTTAAGGGAGGATCAGGTTTTTAGGATATCTCCAAGTGGTGATAATAAGTGTTAGAAGTGCTTACTGTAACTTTTCTGTTTATTTATAAAGGTCTAAGAAGAAGGGAAGGAAGCTCCTAGTCACTCATATGCTGCTTATGCTTGCCAAGAGAATTGCATGTGAAACCATAGCAGGTCAGACCAAGCCATCTTTTGTTTCGGAAAGTACTGGCAAACTCAGGTAGGTGCCAGACGGGAGTTAGATAACTTTTATAGATCCATCTGTCGCCCTTAGTGTCTACAGCAGGGGTGTCCACACTATGGCCCTCCAGTTGTTCTGGAACTACAATTCCCATCATGCCTGGTTATGTCTGTGAATGTTATAGTTTTACAATGCCTCATGGGACTTGTAGTTCTGCAACAGCTGGAGGGCCGTAGTTTGGTCACCCCTGGTCTACAGGCACCCCAATAATGACTAATGTTCTAAAGCTTACATACATTAGTCTATCCATTCTTGTGTGTGATCTAACTGTGGAAGCTCTGGAGGTTTGGAGTTGGGATCACAGAGTATGTAGGGTTCCCTTGGCGTGGGTGCTGCAGCTTGCACATGTGTTTGCAGGTGTATGCAAACAGAGCCCTCTGTTTTTGGAGTAGACTTTTGGGCAGGGGTGGTTTGGTTGTCTTGTGGGCTGTCTGACGCATGTGCTGGGAGGTCTTTTGATGGTTTGTGGTGTGCATTGCCCTTCCATGTGCACCTTGCTGCGGGGGCCGGTTGTGGGTTGGGGTGGTTGCCACTTTTTTTGAGCAGTTGGGTGGACTGGGTGCCGTTGTGCTTTTGCTGGGCATCATGTGCATTCCTGTGCCTCTAGGGGGCGCTCCCTCCAGGCATACCTGTCCTTGGTCTGTCCATTCTTGTGTGTGCTCCTGCTGTGAGTGCTCTGGGTGTTTAGAGTTGGTGGCATTGTGTGTGGAGGTCCCTTGGTGTGGGCGCTGTGGCTGGTGCATGTATTTGCAGGTGTGTGCTGTCGGAGCCCTCTGTTTTGACGTGGGCTGTTGAGCGGGGCCGGTTTGGTCTTTTGCGGGCTGGATGGTGGGGGTGCTTGGGAGGTCTTTCATCTGTTTGTGTTGTGCATGGTCCTTCCATGTGCACCTTGCTACAGGGGCCGGCCGTGGGTTGGGGTGGTTGTCATTTTTTTGTACAGTTAAATGCAAAACATGTGGAGTATAAGGCAATCTTTCATCAAGTTACTCATTTAATTTTATATATACCTAGAATACAGTTACTGTATTCAAATAAATTAAATACTCTAACTGGAAAAAGAACATCACAAGCAACAGACACACACAGCAAAGACATCAAAAATGTACATTACAACAATGTTGTGACTAGACTCATGGAACTAATGTCTGCAGACTAAAACCACAACACTGAATGAGGAAACTAAGAATTCTATGTTGTGACTGATGTTCTACAAAGGTTATAGCGGGACACAATATGTATCTTACCAGTAAAGAATATAGGGGATTTACTTCGAATTTCCTCCAACTTTTGGACGAACAAGGCATTCATTTCCCTTTGAAGGGTGCCCATTTGCCTTCGAGAATTTTCATGCCAGCCCATAGACTGTTCAGGACTTCCAATACTCTCTAGGCTGCTGGAGCTAGAGGAAACCGAACCACTGCCAACAGGTACCAAATTGACAGTACTTCCATACCTGCCACCTGTTTGGCATTGCCACCTCTGTCTAGGATTACTTTTTATCCCAGCACATTTAGAGTCTCCATTTTTCTTTCCCGGAATAACAATAGACTGTGCGTTTCGGGGTGGATCATTGGCATTCCCATGGTCACTGAGGGATAATAAGTCTGTCTGTTGCCGCCTTGGCTGATCTGTAATACCATAATATTTCAATTCTAACCTCTCTTCTTGCACACTGCTATAATGTTCGCGAGCTTTAATGTCATGTATAATAGGCTTGGTGCTGGTATTATCATTCCACTTACAGTCTAGATCTGGGCTCTCTTTAGAGCCAATCATACATTTCATACAGTTGGTGGCCATTCCGATCCTACCTGAACCATTCATTGAGCAACGAGCGAACACACCCATTTTATGAGGAGGGCTGTCATGATGGGGGACTCTTTCAGATCTCCGGAATGATTCGCTGAATGTCGTTCCCCTAGAGATACGAACATGGCCTTTGCTTTTACCAGAGCTACAACTCTTACCTTTCAAACCCTTGCTGCGTATTTCCGTGGGAGTACCGTCCCTAGATGGTAGAACCGGAGAAGCACTTTCAGCCTCTTTATCAAAGCGGGGTATAGAAGAATCATCCGTTTCTCTATCTTCGCTAGCCCCTTCAGAGCTGTTGTCTTTGGAATCAATGGCAATTTCTGGAAAGCCCTTTTTGTGTTTTTGCTGGCCTTTAGTTGGAGCACTGGCGGTTCTTCTCAATATGTGACTACTAATGGAATGTTTCCGATGAAGCTGCCCAGCAGCATGACTGTCCAGAGACGCTTGTTTTGGATTTCTCAGAAACAGTCCTTTTAAGCCCACGGCCTGTTTGACCTGAATGGAAAGTAGCCAGAGGAAAAAAAATAATTAGGAATTGCTTGTACAAGATGAAATGAGCATGATGATTGATGTTCATGTTTCGGCCACATGTAGGTGAACATTTTTGGTCAACAAATAAAACTGGAACCAAAATTATAAAAAACAAAAACACATTGTACGGCTATAAGAAAAAAGGTGACACCAAATAATACAATATGTTTATGATATGGCATTAAAACTATAAGTTTATGTAAAGTAATTCAAATTTTGTCCAGAGTGTTTTCCTGTTTTAAATTTTTTTTTTTTATTCTGTGGAATTTTCCAAGGCGGCAAACTATGTCCAAGGTCCATAAAGCTCCTAAATACTTACTGGATGAGCAAGTGCCTTGAAGTCTAAAATATTGTAGCCAAGGTAGTGTATCATAGCTAGTCACAACTATCATAGTGTTCTGGAAGAAATATGTCAAAGCTGATCAACGGAATGTGTACAGTTTGTTAGTGTTGTGTCATTTCTAAGGCTGGCTGCATTACAAAAGTTGAGGAGAACCTAAACGATCATGCCTAGTGTATAAGTAGGTTAAATATATTGACAAATCAAAAAGTTATCCAGTACGTAGAAAAGGCTTTGATTCTAGAGAGAGGTTTAACTATGGCAAACTTGTAATTGCAAATACTTTAGAATTAACAATTAGGTCATCTAAAAAGAACTGGCACTTAAATTATTTGGGGGCAATAGGAAGTGAACAAGGCTGCAAACATTAATTCATTTATAATTAGAGATGATATCAAGAACCCTTTGAATATGCTATTAAGCCTAAAGTTAGTTTACACATTTCAAATGTTAAAGCCCAACTCTGGGCAAAACATGAACCCTCCTCCCACCTCTCTAACTAATGGCTGGCATAAAAAAAAAAAAAAAAAATCTAAATACCCCTTTTACTTACCTAAAACCGTAGTTATTCCAGAGTTTTTTTTTCTACAGTGTATATGAGTGGTCCTTCTTTGAATGTCCATGTCACTTGCTTGCGTGACGTGGACACTTCCTATTGGCTGTCCAGGGGCAGGATCCAGAAGAAGAATGGTGGTAGTGTAAGGGATCTTTCGGGGACCAGCCAGTGTGGGCACATCTGCAGAGAGTCAAGTGACAGTCCCTGCACCTGGAAGTGGCTCCAGTGAAGAACCCAGAAGGTGGATTTAGAGAAATGTACCTCGACAAGGTAAGGAAAAAAACATGCAGAATGCGGGCGGGCGGGGGGGGGGGGGGTGGTGTGTGAGGGGGTTGGATCATCTTTTGTCTGGAATCGAGCTTTAATTTCTTAGCCCTAAACATCTTTGGCTTGGCTTGAGTTACTGCAGAGGTGCATGTAATGCCACAGGCCATGCAGCAACATTGTAACCTGCTGATTTCTCACACCTCTCCTCAAAATGGACTAAGAGCCTTTCCATCCTGAATTTTTCTTGTATTACCAAGCGTAATAATGGAGCTGCCCGCCATCGTACACATTTGAAGTATTCACAAGATGTCTTAAAATCAAGGGGTAAATGGAGGTATTGCCTATAGCAACCATTTACATTCTTTATTTCCCCTAATGTGCACTAGAAAAGTATACACCTGGAAATAGTTGCAAAATAAATGTGTTCATTTTTTTAAATTCACAACTTTCAGCATTAATAAAGGATAGCCAATTCAAAAATGTTATTTTTGTTTTTTCAACTATGATTTACCTCTGCCTTTTTAACAAACCATTGAAAGCTGCCATTGTAGATCCAAACACTGAAAATATTACAGCATTTGTATTATTCCTGTATGGTAACTGGAGTCAAAGACCAAGAAGAAAAGAACACATGCTATGAATACCCGTTTGATTTATATTTTCAGTGCCAGCATTCAAAAATGATGATTTCTATGCAGCACTGAACTCACGTGACCACTAGAGAGCACGAATTACAATGAACATGTAGCCCCCGTATAAGTTAAGCCAAGATCTTATTATCCCATGTATTTTTAGATAGTCAACAGTGTAAATCTGCAAGTGTTTCTGATGGTTTCCTTGTTCTGGGGGCATGAGACAAAGATAACCTGTTCAGGAGCTATCTGCTTCTAACAGTTTATGATCTGCAGTGCATACATGTGAACAGTGCAGCACAGAAATTAATATTTATAAGTCCTGGCATGGAAGACATTGAGTTAGGTGGAACATTAACAATCCTCATTCTTAATCCATATCTACTGTAAAGACATAGACAGGCTGACCATAAGAAACACAATCCAATGGATATGTGATGAGAGCTTTCAAGTTAGGAGGACTAAAAAGCCAGAGGTAAGAAGTTATAACTTTAAAAGTTGTTTGCTATCCATGGATATAATAAAAAGGTCAATGAGTTTAAAAAAAAACAAAAAAAAAACGGTTGTTCTTGAAGGATTACAAGGGTTTAGTGGTTTCCTCATCACATTTCAATCCCATGATATATATTAATCTAAACAAAAAAAGCACAATTAACACATAAACCAACAGCACAATAATGGCAGATTATAGATACAGTGCAAATTGTGTCAAGCACGCATATAAGTTTTAGAATTCTTTGAGCACAGAGCTGGTTAGACTGCCGTTGGCTGAAGCAAGACATCAGCAGATCACAAGTTGTACTGTAAGTGAGTTTATGAGTGCAGATCATGAGACATAATCATTACATTCTCCTTAGTGAACTGAGATCATGAAGAATGTATTGCTGGCATTGTCACCGCATTCCATGTATACTTGCCAACCTCTGCAACACAATCTGCCGAAAAGAATTTTATGACCCCTGACATCGTTTTGCCTATAAAAAATATATGTCCTCAATGCCTCATGAATTATTAATAGTAACATTTTGCTGTGCCTAGTTTCTCTAAGCTTATTATTGCCATTGATTCCCTCTGTATAATAATGAAGAAATAAGGTATATTATCATCATTCATTCAGGCAGCGTGCAGTATAGAGCAGCTATCTAAATTAAGACATATTGGGGGACATTTATGGAAAGCGAAATAGAGGGGGAAGGAGCTGGAACACACAGAACAGGGAAGACATTAAAGCTTATTTCATAAGGCAAATAAATGTGAAAAGCAAACTAATGGTAACCATCTTTCCTTTTTGCATCAGCTAAAAACGGGTGTAGAATAAGATTTGTTTGGTTATCATGAGTTGCTATATTAACAACCACAATTGGCATTATTTGGCAATGTGAAGTCAAAGCCTGAGAGGTGTTAATAATATCAGTCGGACATAAGATTTTGTGTTTAATCTGTTTTTCAGACATTAGATTTTAATTGGCTGCCTATACTAACTCAATAAAAGCTAATGTCTGACTGCTTGCGACAGCTTGTGACATCACTGCCCTCTGCCTGATTGCACAGAAAGGCATACTCATTCTTTAACAATTGACGAAACAGAGGCCTTCTTCCAAAAACACAGGAGAACTAAAAAGGCAACCTGGTCACATAAACATGGGTTTATAAAGTTAGCCCAATGTTTACCAATGCTATCAGTAGCTATGAGCTGGGTGTAAGTTCCCCATGCTGGCTCGTGCAGGGTAAGGTCTGTGTAGCAAGCCCTGGTCTTTGGGAAGAAGGTGCAAGCTAATATGTGTGAAAGCAGTAATGCTATTGCCTATAAACAACAATCAGAGGCATTAGTGTATTTGCTGGGAAGGTAGTCTAGACTGCCTCATTGCTATTACAATATAAAAGCCCTATTTATCAGTGTTTAAAAAGAAAGAACTATTGTTTTTACCCTCAATATTCTTGCTTAAAATGGATGAATGGAAGTGTAATAATAAAGATAATATAACTGGCTGCTACTGGCAACAAAGACCGTATTAAATAAAAGCCAGTGTGTATCTCTTGACCGTCATGGTATTGCGGAGATGATCCTAATACTCAGGGTCATTGTAATCTAGGTAAGTTTTGAGTGTGAAAAGGCACAATAAAGAAAGATGAAGGCAGGATGTCAGTTTTGCAGGTATGAATTCTGTGAGGAATGCACAAAAGTTAAACGCAGTAAATATTTTAATTTTTTTTAAATTCAAAAATGGCTTTTGTTGCTACAGTTTTACTGAAGTACCCATATTGCTAATAACAAGATAAATGTGGAAGTTTTCAGATGGTTGATAAACACTCTCCATACAGATAACCAATGTAATGCTTACGGAATATGGCATATGGTTGATGTGGTTCTGTACATACAGGAATTGAAGACAGGCCATGCTTAGCAAATTTGGCTGTTCAAAAGCAGCTGCTTTCTATGCTTTGGAATTTATGCAGCCAGTGATAGTCTGAGGCCAAAAACTGAAAGCCATAGCCCATCCTGCCAATTGCTTTGAAACCAATAATATTAGACATGGCAATCAATTTAGTTTAGAAACAGAATGCATTTCCTGTCTTATTCAATTTTCTGTACAACCATATAAATTGAACCTGCCCATTCAGAGAAAAATGACAGGTTCTCTTGATAGCCCTCATTCTTCCCCATTGACATTTACTTTCCCCACACTTCCCCAATTCCCTCTTGGCCTGCTGGAGCTCTAACAGGTCAGTCTGCGTTGGCACTTACACAGGATATTGGGCTTACCTCCTCCCTGAAGTGATGGTTATTTTGAAAAGGTATTGGATAAAGGGTTTTATACCACTGGTCTGTTTATTACACTATAAGGCCCATAGAGTTTTCATCCCCTTGGCTCTCTTTTTATCCTTCGGAGCAATGGGATTCCCACAGTATACGACACTTAAAAACAAACTCTGCACCTCTCTTTCCCTTTCTGACAGGGTTTAGACCCCATTAATGGTCATTCTAAAATCCCCTGACTACTATAAACTGCTAACACTCTACAGGTAGTGCTCTGTGTTGTTTGCATGATACCATTTGTACTAATATGTGGTGTACTAACTTTTCACTTATACAATGTACCTCTTCCTATATACATTTGTACAGGAAATGTGAGACATGAATTGTATTCCTGTTTTACTTGTATTATTCTTTAACTTTCATTTGGGTAATGCAATGATGGGTAGGTCATGACCTGAAGCTTCAGAGAACACTTTTGTCCACGTTCCCGGATTCAATTAAGTGAATAAAAAATAACATATTCCGCTTTTTTATTTTGGCAGGTCGAGCCCCGATTCCTTGCCATTGGAAATCTCCCATTACACCCACCATTAGAGAATGGGTAACGGAAGTAAATAACATTATGAGGATGGAAGAGGTGTTGGCTATCACCAATAAACAATATATAACATTTTGGGAAGTGTAGCATGCTTGGAAATTTTTTTTTAATTCGCCTTAATTATTGCTGTTCCTCCAATGACCTAACTCGATTTAGGGCATTTTACTAAACTCCCTCCCAGACTCCTCCCTCATCTCTGTGAGTTTTTTCTTATCACCTTTATTCTCTTCTTTTATTTTATTTCTTTTTTTCTTTTTCTGTTTAATACAAAAAATGTGGCTTGAGATATAATCCTAACATATGACTTATGTTTGCATTTATGTTGAACTGTATTCACACCTGCCTTCGTCTAATACTTATTGATATTATACAGTCATCCTATTAGTTTGGACTACTTACACACGGTTATTGATACATGTAATTGATTGCTAAATCATTTACTGTCTATATATATGTTTTACCACATCTTTAATAAACATGTATTAAAAAATAAAAAATAAAGAAACCTGTCACTTTGTCCTCAATGGGCAAAGTGACTAGTGTACTTTGTGAACTGCTAAGCAAATCCAGTGGACACTGCTGCTTTTTAAGATACAGGCTCCAGGACTGTCATCCTAAACCTGGCAACAGTATTTATGGAGTCACCGGTCTGGAAAAAGCATGCAGCCAGTGAAATCTGAAAAAAGTCAACTTCCTCCTGCATTCCATGTTGCCCAGGATAAGGATGACCACCCAAACCTGAGCCTATTAAAACAATGATCTAGGACAGGCCATATTTCAATCTACATACCTTAAGATGTAGCTTGCTGCTACGCAGAAAATTGAGCACTGCTGTCTATAACAGGTGTGGAATGGTTGCATAGTAACAAGAGAAACCGCATAACTGAATACTTCAAGAACCCGTACAAGCATTGGGAAATCTAAATCGGTGCCTTGTCTTAAAATATTGTATTTTCCAAAAAAATGGCTTTAGTGTTCAGGCTCCAGGATTACTCTTGTCCCAAAAGCTTCTGACATGGATTTTTTTTTTGGGAATAGCCTTCTTCCAGAGAATCCTAATGGGTCACTTTTGGTAAATGAACTGTGAAACACATCCAAATCAGCAAGCTGCATGCCAATTAATTGCCCTTCTGGGACCTAACACCATCAATGCTCTAAATAGCTTTGTTTGAATTTTTACAATGAAAAATGTATGAGGGGGGAGCCTCCTGGGAATTTTCAGGCTATATAATTTGACAACACAGATCTATAAAAAGACACATAAAACAATGCAAACCAAATTATCAGCGGAATGTAGAAGTTGGCAAGTATACAGATTAACTTGAATGCAAACATTCTTGAACAAAGAAACAACACATCGGATGCATTCACACAGAGCACTGTGAAATAAACATTTCACCTATGATATGAATTTGTGTGTTATTGAGTATGAAAATGAAGTGCTGCTGTTTGCAGTGCATTTCCTATGTGCAATTATAATAAAACAAACAAAATCTAAAAGAAAAGTATTAAGTTAGACATTAATTGGCAACCCAGATCAAATGCAATATTATTTTGTTAAAGGAAAACCAAGACCCATTTAGAAGGCGATCCAGAATGGCTTATTTCAAATAGACTGACACGTTTACATGCCTTAATTTTTAATGCAATGGGAATCACAGAGAATTTTATGGAAATTTTTGGTCATAACAGATTGATGAAGAAATTAGCATTGCCACATTAAGGGATTTAGAGGACAACAATGAGCAAACGGAGAAAAAAAAAATACTTGGACAAAGAACAATGTTGATTTTAAAGACCTAATAAAAGAGAATTAATTAATCCTAACTAAAGATGGCATTTTGCAAGTTTAATTTTATATAGGGTATGTAAATATGTGTTTTATATATAATGTGTCTAGAGTAACCCATAGCATTTTTTTTGCACAGAAACCAATACATTATTGTGATAGCAACTGTTAGCACAGTTTAAGTATGACCTGGTGTTACGGCTTACAACGCACAGGTGTACATAGTAGTAAATGTGTATAGCTTGTATAAATTGTATCTGCCTGCTGTGTAGTTTTGACTATTCTATTCCCTCAGGCACAAATAATTTTTAAAGGGATGCATTACTGAAAATGGTTAAATGGATCATCTATATGTAATCAATCATTAGGGCCAATAAAAATGGGGCATATCTGTATGTAAAATGCAAGGCAGCTGACATGGCATTTTTATTTTTACTGACTGGGATCAGTCTTTTCCTAAATGTAATATAAGATATTCTAGCCAATATGCCTGGATGCAGTTTGAGGTAAAGGCACTCAAGAGGCAGGGCTGGTTACATCTGAGACCAGGTCTGCCAATACTATGTTCAAGGAGGAGGCCAAACACTTGAACATAGCCCTGACAAAGCAAGTGTGCACCTCCGAAACCTCTTGGTTGCTTTTATAAGAGATGCAACCAATTCCTGTGTTTCCATGCACTCAACTGTCTAGCTACCACACCAGGTCTCAGGCATAGGCCTCCCACTGCAGAGCTGAGCACTTATTTTTTAGATATAGGTATATACATGAAAGACTTAGTCCTAACGTTTTATATAGACAGGCCTACAAGAGTACACATTTATTACTTTTTTTTTTTTGTGATAAGTCATGTGGCAACAGAATTTTATCTCTTGGTGCCATATTTTCCATGGTTCTATTTAGCAGTAATATATATTGTTTACATATTCCTTTTAGGGCACAGCTTCATGCTGTGTTTTTACTATTCTTGCAGGACTGGAAATGGACAAGTGACATCAATTCTCCTAGCAGCCGTTCAAATTCCGGCAACCATACCACTATCATTCCGCCTTGCTTTTCCTAGTGGGGGTTAAATAACAGTATTACAAACTGCTTCTACCTAATAATCTCACTCTATTTTCCCTCAATACCTCTGTTTATTTTGGAAATTGTTGGCTATCAAAGTACTAGCTGGAGCACAGCAAAGTAAATCCACTGGATGCTCATACACATTCAGTCCTACCAAAGCGGTAACAAGGAAGTGTCTGGCCATAATAAATTTAGCAAGCCAGATTACAATAATAGGGAAGTATTTGGGAGTCTTTTGTTGCTAGCATTAAATAGTAGGAAGAAAAGGTGGGGTGAGACCAATTCACTTTAAGGTTTAAATCTGCTTTAAAGTGAAGAGTCTATTTATGAATTTTTTCACATAAGATACGCAGGATTTGCACATTTTACAATTGGTTATTATTGGATAAATGTGTGAATCTTAATGGAAACATTTCCAAATGGACCCCATAGTTTTTTTTATATTTTCTGTTCAGGACTAGATTTTCGTTTTCTTTCATTTCAATCATGAAACTATGAAAAAGGAAGCATGTCTGAAAATCTGAAGAAATCCAAGTACAAGCACAGTAGAAGGACTATGTAGGGCCACTCTATCCTCCATCAGAGATTGGAACCATCTGCATTAGTCAGTTATACAGAGACAAAAAGCATACAGGTAGTACCATGTATGTTTATTTGAAGGCCCAGTAGGCTTTGCAAAGAGGCATAGATTCTCCTTTATTCAATGCTTGTCCATACTAGGGCTTAACTTATATTTATGTCCAAATAAGTGGACAACTAAAATGCATTCATATTCAACTTAGGGCTGTGAATTTCTGTTCTAAAATTTTAGGTGCAGAAATCAGTGTCAAACTAATGTAACCTTTTACCTTAAGCACCATTTCTGCAAACAGAATTATGGATACTCCTTTATTTAATGTTTGTCAAATACTGATTTTAAACAAAAAGCATATATATATATATATATATATATATATATATATATATATATATATATATATATATATAATGTTTATAGGCTTCCGAAGCAGTTACAATAGATCTGACCAAAAAACATCATACTCTTCCTTTAACAGGTCGGCATTAAGATGTGTGTTGTTTTTTGAACCTGCAAAATTAGTTTTTACGTGTGATAAATGCTCACTGAAACTGGGACTTCACTGACAAACACTTTTAGCATCTGTGCCTAATCCATGCCAGTACTGAAAATGTCCAACTAAGCGGACAACTGAAATGCAATAATGTCCAAATTGGTGCTGTGAATTTTTGTACCAATTTTTTAGTTGCAGAAATCAATGTCAAAAACCAATGTGACATTTTACCTTTGGGTGGAACGTACCATTTCTAAAAAGAAATCCTGGTAATAAACAACCCTATTTTAAAATGGATACATTTTAAATCCTGTAGTTATCAGGACCCAAAAGTTAGAAAAGTTATAATCATACTTAAGTGGTAATGTATGAAAAGGTAATTACACACAAAATATTATATAGAAAATAAATCATGCTGCACCAATTTCCCCTTATACCAACCTATTCTGAGGTCCAATAACCAAACCTGTCCAACGTTACCGTAGTTCAGTGTTAAAATCAACTTACATAAAATACATTGCCTAATCACATTAAAGTAGAACTGAGCCCAATCCCCCCTAGGCAGTCTAAATAGTGGTGAAGTAGAACATTTCTATTAGACTGAATGAAGATTTTATGTACAGGCTGGATGGAGAGCATTTTGATAAGAAGCTGTGTAGTGCAGATTAGGCCACACAGCTGAGATTGTGATGGATCGACAGGTAAGAGTGGGGTTGAAGCAAATGTAGCTGCACTGATCCCATGACCCTACATAGAAATTAAATACTTGTAAATGTGGACTAACCTCTCATTTTCCTGGTAATTCAATAATGGAATTCCAAGTGGAAGGACAGACTTTTTGACTGACTATTTTTCCATTTTTTTGTTTCATAGGGAATGGATGAAAACACTATCATTTGTTTTGTCTGTGATCCTTTCATTTCTTGTAGGCAGAATATGAAATAGGACGACATTTCTGTAAAGTGAGGGAAGCCTTACCTGAGAGACTGAAAACAAGTGTCCCATTTGGAATATTTCCCCTCTACTTCTCTTCTATTGACAACTCAAAATACTGTATGGGTTGTCACCAAGACAAGCTGAGAAGGCCAATCTCCCTTCTTGACAGAGGGCTCTAACACTTGTCCTTCTCCCAAAAACTAGGATCCATAGGTCATTTTCTAGGACAAAATACTGGTCTTATGATTGCTTCTTGTTAACATTGGCAACAAATCCCATGTTTGAAGGACCCTACTTTGGCTGCTTCAATTTCTGCTCACAATTCGAACACATGTCATTTCTTTCTCTAACATTGATCTTTACTAGATTTTGTGCATGTTAATGATAGAAAAATATGTTGTAAGATCGCTGGTTTAAGGACAAGAGTGAAGTCCTCAATACTTTCTATAAAGCTATACAGATAGTTTCTGTGCTATATTAATGCAATTAATGATTGATGTGATGGAAAACAAAGAACAAAAGAAGCTAAACTAACAAAAATGCAAACTTGCAAAGCACAATAAAGGACAGAAAAAAACAAAAACCAAAAAAACAATAATATAACACATCAAAAAGGACACTTGAAAGAGGAAAGTCTCTGAAACACAAATTGGTTCATTTTTCACCCTGGATCAGCTTCATAAATGGTCTTCTAAAGGTTGTGGATGGCCTATTAGTAGTAGGACAATCCATAAAATGAACTGATTGTTTAAATGTGTCAGAAGGAAACAATGATGCTTATGAGTTGACTTGTCGGAAAACATGCAGAATGTGTGAGTGTCTGTCACTCACTACACCTTCCTGTGACATGAGGGGGGTACCTTCATGGCTCCTAAATAGTTTCTGCTTCTAAAAGTAGATTTTTGACACAGAGAAGTCCACTGAAATCACAAACAGACAGAGTAAAGGTAAATCAGAAAGAAACAACATTAAAAGTGAAGAGAAGAACTTCACAGCTAGACTGAATAAGAGAACAAACAGTGAAACATTATGCAGGTTAGACAGACCACATACAGTAAGACGCAACAGAAAGCTTGTTCAAAGAGACAGCTTGGCAGAGTTAAAGGGTTTGGGGCTTGGGTTCTACTCATAAGACGATTTGTTTGCATTAGGGTTAAGCAGAAAAGCAGAATATTTGACATATGCACATTTCTGGATAACATCTTACTGCTTGAACAGAAGGGACTGCAGCAACTTAAACAAAAAGATTAAAAAAAACACAAGCTAAAAAAGAAGAAAATTAGGATAAAGCTGAGACACCAAAACATTATTATGAGCGGTTAAGGTTGCTTAAAGGCACACTGACAAAGTCTGTAATTGTAGAATTTCTATTTCATTTGACATTTCTTAAAGGGTACATTCTTATAGGACTAGAATTTCTACAGTGCATTGCTAGCATCTGATAATTAGCTACTTCCCCAAGTATAAGTAGAACAAATGAAGAGTTGGGCAAGTCTTCCTAGACAAAATAGAAAATTAACATTTTTATTTATATAGTGCCAACAGTTTGTGCAGCGCTTTGCCATATAAAGGGAGACAGTACAGCAACAATACAATTCAACTCCAGAGGGTTAGGAAGGGCTCTGCTCCTGGGAGCTTACAATCTAATAAGGTGGGGCTGGTGGAACGAAAGGTAATAACTGTGTGGGATGAATTGATGGGAGAAATAAACAATTTGGTCAGGATAGGCTTTCCTGAAGAGATGAGTTTTCAGGGATCGCCTACAAGTGGACAGAGTAGGAAATAGCTGGACAGATTGGGGTAGGGAGTTCCAGAGAATGTGAGAGGCTCTGGAGAAGTCCTGGAGTCAAGCATGGGAGGATGAGACAAGGGAGCTAGAGAGCAGGAGATCTTGGGAGCAGTGGAGAGGACAGTTTGGGTAATATTTGGAGACAAGATTGGTGACGAGCCTCGGCGCAAAGTTGTTAATGGCTTTGTAGGTTATTGTCAATGTTTTTAACTTTATTTGTTGGGCAATGGGAAGCCAGTGGAGAGATTGGCAGAGAGGGACAGGGACCATGAATGGTTGGGAAGGTGGACGAGTCTGGAAGCAGCATTCATGACAGACTGAAGAGGGGATAGCCTGCAAAAAGGTAGGCTTATGAGGAGGGAGTTACAATAGTTACGGCGAGTGATAACAAGGGGGTCAATATGTCGTTTAGTGGTTTCAATGGTTAAAAAGGGGCATATTTTGGAGATGTTATGGAGGTAAGGTATATAATTTTTACAGTGATTGGATTTGGGGCTGAAAGGACAGGTCGGAGTCTAGGATTAAACCTAGTACCCTGGCATGAGATGAGTGACTGATAGTTAGATTATTGATGGAGAAATTAGGGGAAGGGGCACAGGCCAGAGGAAAAAAATATGTGCTTCATTTTAGAAATATTGTTTTTGAGGAAGTGGTGTGACTTCCATGCTGATATGTCAGTTAAAGGGTAACTCCACTTTCATGGGGAAAAAAAAAAAATCGCAAATAAAGAAAAAATAATATAGTGTGTACAATTGCGATACAAGTCATATTGCAATTCAATGTTATTAAAAATAACCTTTCCTTTTCTTGTACAAAAGGTTTTCTATTAATAATCAGTTCAACAGGAAAGGTCATGGTAATAGTGGTCACAGTGCAATTATCAATGAGTGAACACATAAGTAGAAAAATAGAACAAAGTATAAATGATTTCAGAATCCCCGAGAGGCCCAAGCATGCATCTCAGAAAAGGACAATGCTTAAGGATAACGCAACTCAAAATATGTGCCATACAATGAGACAAAAGCTAAACAGTGTAACCAAACTAACCAGGCCTAAGCCTGGTGTCCTGGTGAGGTAAAGAAAGAGTTGGAGAAAGGGTGATAGAAATAAAGGAGAACAGGAGAGGAGAGAGGAAGAAGAAAAGAAGTCCGCGGGGCTGAAGGGTGTAGGGACACCACAGAGTGAGAGCAATGTAGAATCAAATCTAGGGTGGGCGTAGGCAACCCAAGGCTGCCAGACCTAGAGAAATTTATCATGGGCTCTGCTACTATTGCAGACAATTTTTCATTCACCAGGATATCATTCATACGATTCTTGACAGCTTCAAAGCTGAGTATAGGCATCTTCCGGGCCCTAGCAATGGTCAATTTAGTTGCAGCAAACAGTTGCGACGCCAGTTGACGTTCCGAACGAAGCAGTAAAAGGATTGGTTTACCAAGGAGAGCTTCATAAGGATCTTTCTTAAAGTTAGTACGAAATAGACTACGAAGGGCATAAACTCTAATCCAGGGGTAGGCAACCAGTAGCCCTCCAGCTGTTGTGGAACTACATTTCCCATGAGGCATTGCAAGGCTGGTAGTTACAATTACTCCCAGAGGCATGATGGGACTTGTAGTTCTGCAACAGCTGGAGGGCCCCGGGTTGCCTACCCCTACTCTAATCCATAGTCTGTGTACTTTTAGACATTGCCAGCAGATATGTGCCATATTACCCTCCTGCGCACAACCGCGAAAGCAAAGAGGGGAGTAAGATGGGATAAACTGTGCCAGCCGTGATGGAGTAGAATACCATCTGTAGAGTACTCCAGTTGAAGTCTGTAAACGAAAAACGTCGGGTGAAAGAGTTTGCTCCAGTCCATTGCACCCCCATTTCGTTTTTTTTTGGAATTCCTTGCTTTGTTCGTTCTTATGCTTGTAAGTGCACTTTTCTAATTAAACCTTTTGTTGGTTAAGCATTATTACACTATGTAGTGCTTTTTTTCTCTGCAAGGTTTTATGCTCTTCAAACATCTTGGATTATCGGTGCCCAAAGATTGCTCCTCCTTGATATCAAACATCTGGGAATCTGTATGCTTCTATATGGAAATAGAGGAGCCGGACCTATGAGCACAAGTGGATTAATGGTGCCCTGCAGATGACAATTAAGTCTCAGGTTTTTATCTAGATACATTCTGGCAAGAGTGTTTATACACTTCAGGTGGTGGTTATCACTGCATGCTGATCTAAAGTCCTTCTCTTCCGGTCAGTTCCTATTATTGTACATCGGAATACTACAGAAGCCAAGAATAAGTTGTCCAGTACGACCAAAGGATTTGGACACTTTTTATGCACTTTGTTTTGCACTTTCCATGCACTTTGCCTTGGTTCTTGATAGTATTATAACTGAACCATCCTAACTAGGATGAATAACTGGTTTAGGCAACTATAGAACCTGGACATTTTACATGCACTTTATTTGGCACTTTTCATGCACTTTTTTATATGGTATAATATTTATGACAATTTTTTGCGGAACATTTGGTATCACTTGTCAGATTCACCTCTTTGATAATACAGATACTTAGAATTATAACTGAACTATCCTAATTAGGACGAATAGCTGGTTTAGGCAGCTATAGAACCTGGACACTTTACATGCACTTTATTTGGCACTTTTATGCACTTTTATATGTTCTAATATTTATGACAATTTTTTGCGGAACATTTGGTATCACTCGTCAGATTCACTTCTTTGATATTACAATTACTTACCTTTTGAGTTTAGCGCCGCATCTTTTGTTTTTTACTTTTGTCACAATATGGGTTATGATTGTCGTGCTGGCTGCTAATAGGTATAATATTTGGGTAGCGCAGTACTTTTACACACCTTTGCCATCTGTACAGTAATTTGCATGCATTCTCCAAAATAAGAACATTTTTGGAGGATTTAGAGAGAGATATGGTCATGATCTGCCAGTCCTCCAGGTCCAGCCGCACCCCCAATTCTGCCTCCCATTGAAGGTGGTAAGATCTGAGGGGTGGTCTTTTTGAAGAGATTATTGCTGAGAATATTAATGAGATCAAACCCGAGGATTGGGGTCGAGACCTACAGAGACTTTCAAACGGGGTCAGGGTGTATGGAGTGGGACTAGACTTTATAAGTGTGGGACTTCTTTATAAGAAGTGTTGGAGCTGCAGGTAGCTATAATGTTCGTGAAGGGGGATATCATGTGAGGAGCATAAGGCAGTGAAATGCAATTATTCTAGTAGGGGTAAACAGAGTATACACCCACAAAACCGTTATTAGTCCACCAAGAAAACTGTTGAGGGTTATCACACCCCGGAGGGAATAAGGGACAATGTAAAATTCAAAGTAGGGGTAGGTGAGGTGAAATGAGGCCTGCTGAGTATTTAATTGAATCCCACACCCTAAGTGAATGCAGTTAGCTGGGTCCTAGTGTAGTTGGGCGATATGTATGAGGAAGCCAAGGGAGGGAAGCCAGCAGGGTCGGATAAGAGTCCACCAGATCCATAGTAGCCCATAAGGGCATTTGGTCCTTCTCATGAAGATGGGATAACGGGGCAATCTGGGCAGCCGGCTTGTAGGTAAAATAACCTTTCCTTTTCAATCTGCAGCTGCTGTTATTTTCTGAGAATGCATTGCATTATGGCTACCTGGAATTGTTCTGCACATAGAGTGTGTACTGACCACTCCCCAGAAACATAATTTCCTGCTTGTGTGATTGGCTCACTAATTTTTCCAGAAGTCTGCCTAAGTCAGGTTTCAGGCATCCCCTGCAACAAAAATGTCATTTTTGGAGAGATACTTTTAATAGGAGAACATCTGAAGGGATGCAGGCCCAGTAGATTTCCTCATTGGTGCTCTCCAACTGCACACCTGACAGTCAATTATGAAACCACTCCCATTGGACCCACTTAGTGCAGAGGCACAGATAAACACAGAGGGATTTCTTCAAAATAACAAAAGGTAGGAATCTGCAACAAAGGTGATAATCCTTGCAATGTACATAGATCACCCAGAAGGGAATGTTTTTTTCTCAACAAAAGTAGAGTTACGCTTTAATAAGTTAGTAATGCAAAATAATACTGAAGGAGTAAGGTGAGGAGAAGAGAGATGCATTTGGGTGTCATCAGCATAGTGATGGTACTGGAAGCCGTGGGAATTTATCAAGTGACCAAGGGAGGAGGTGTAGATGGAAAAGAGGAGGAGTCCGAGGACAGAACCTTGGGGGACCCACACAGATCTTGGAAGTGGTCTTGAAGGCCAAGAGAGTTAAGTTTTTTTTTTAGGAGGAGGGGATAGCCAACAGTATCAAAGGTCACAAAAAGGTCTAGTAGTATGAATATGGAGTAGTGACCATTGGTTTTAGCAGTTAGTAAATAATTAGTGCGTTTTAGTAGGGCAGTTTCAGTGGAGTGTAATAGGCGAAAGCCGGATTTTAGGGGGTCAATTGTCGGATGCTGCCGCCGCCATTGCTGGTAAGGAAACCCTTTCGGCTTCAAAGCCGGTTATCTACTGCGCTTTCTTACTGGCCCGGCTGCAGGTGAATGTGGAGGGAGGAGGAGGGGGGCAAGGTCCGACAGAAGTGGGGACAGGGTATCTGTCAAAAACAGGTACCCGCTCCCCCGAAAGGTGCCAAACGTGGCACTGGGGGGAAATCAGATAATGCGAAGTTCAACTCAAAAGTGGAACTTCCGCTTAACGGGGGCCCAGACAGCAATAAAAAAAAAAAGTGTCCTAATCCATCTCTACTCTATCCAAAAGTAAAAAAAAAGTTTTGCCTTTAGTTATACTTTAAGATTTCTGGTGTCGTCTGTCTGCCAAGGTTGTAAAGATCGGGGCCTGATACTTTGTGTAGTGAGAGGGGCAAGTGATTCCAGTGTGCCTGAGAGTGAACTGTTGTAGACAGAAGTAGCATGGTCAGGGGAGGACAGGGGTGTGATTTTGTCATATAGGTGGTCAGTTGCAGAGTAGAAAAGAGAAGGATTAAAGTGATGGAGGTTTAGACGGGTAATTGTTTGCTGCTTGGAGATTTAGGTGATCGAGGACAGGACACTGAAAGTGTTTAGTTTGTAATCAGGGAAAGGGGGTGTTGGTGAGGTTGCCATGAGCGCAAAGATGGGAGAAAACAAGGTTAAGGGTATTACCATCAGAGTGAGTGGATGACTGTGTTAGGTCAAAAGATGAGCTTTGGTTGTAAAGTTGAGATGTAGCAAGGCTATTATTAATGGGGATGTTAAAATCACCAAGAATTGGTGTGGCATTTCAGAGAAGAGAAAGTTGGGCAGCCAGGCAGAGAAGTCATCAAGGGATACAGATTTCAGACAGAATGTATGAGGGGATATGTGCCTAGACATGATAATAATGCAATTCTACTACACTCTGTACAGGCATAGAACACTACAACTTCCAACCTGACCACCGCTCAATCACCATGATTCCTTTACACTCTAAACAGTCACACCATCAACATAACCACCAGATGGTTCTCTATACAAACTACGTACAAAACAATAATACAATTCACTTACACTGCAAAAACTCATAGCACATCACCACAATGGCATGACAGCAGTACAATTCACTCAGGCTGCATTCACACCTGAGCGTATAGTTCTCAGGCGCGATTTTGTACAGGTCAAAAAGTCACCAATGTAAAAAGCAGAAAACTGCCTGTAATCTGCCTAAAAAGAAGCTCATGTACTTTTCAGGCATTTTGCTTCAGGCGACAGAATGCTCAGATGTGAACAGGAGCCATTTAAATGGGGATTTTGCTTGTTGGGCGTTTTAGAACTTTTGAGATGAGGGTTTTACGAGCTGAAACCGCTCAGGTGTGAATGGGCCCTCATGATCTCTTGCTGTATTCATAAATGTGGGTCATTAAAGCGGAGCTCAACCCAAAAGGGGATGCTCCGCTTGTTTGCTTCACCTCCCCCCCCACCTCTGCTGCCAAATTTGGCACCATTTGGGGGAGGGGTAGCAGATACCTCTCAAAAACCAGGTACCTGCTCCCACTTCCGGGTAAGATCGCAGCACGACGATGCAGCAATCTACAAAATTTTCAGCCCCTCGAAAGTGCAGCGCAACTCTCGCATGTGCAGTAGGAAACAGGCTGTGAAGCTGCAAGGCTTCACTTCCTGTTTCCCTTAGTGAAGATGCCAGCGCTTGCATCTAGAGCCGAGGGACAGATCGGCTTGGGGTGCCGACTTTGCAGGCTCGCTGGACAGGTAAGTGTCCTTAAGTCAACAGCTACAGTATTTGTAGCTGCAGAGTGCTGACTTTTACATTATTTCCCCCCAGACTGGAATTCCTTTCTAAACTCAGCATGACCCGGTCCATGGACCTTAATATAAATGCATTATGTCACACCCTATACAGCCATACAAAACCTTGTGTACGTAACCTGTAAGGATACTTAAAAATGATCATAGTGGAAATATTTTTTTCATACAGAAGAAAGTCAGTTTTCTTTATTGAGCGAGATACTGCGTATGAAGGTGTAGAGGTTTATGACCTGCACTTTCACTAAAAATGGTCCTTATGGTGTACAGTGACGGTCACTTCATACATGTAAATGTTCTTTATATATTCATTTTGGGCACCAGGTTGTTTAGGAGGTTTAAGTGCAAATCTTGAAGCTCCCCTAACTTCAACAAAGCCCTACACTATCACTTACATTGAAACCCCTTCTAACCTTCAACCATTACCATTTTCTAATACAAAATGGGGCATTTTGTGGACCGCAAAGTGAAAACATTTGCACAGTAACATAGTGAATTAGATGTCAGCTAACCATTGTAGAACGCCATTAGTTGACACCTGTCTGGTATTAGTGACAGCTTTGCTTTTTTGCTTTTAGCAAAAACTCTGTGGGCAGGTGATGTCTTCTCCAACTCCATTTCATTACTAGCCCTAGTAATTGTCCAATTACTTCTTTATGCTGGCAATCGTGTGACCACCATGTACTGCTTGAATTGGCAGTCGAGAAATCAACAATGTTAAAGGATACGTCAAGCACAAGTCAATGCAAAACTGATATCTCAGCCATAGATTCTGCCATCAGCTCTCATGATGAAAGCTGGGAGGAGGTTCAGCATAACAGAACCACCTATTTGTGCTGAACTGGCCCCATAATGAAGTTCTTCATCCTTCATTACACTGTCAGTTTGTGTGGTGCCCTTTGCTAACATAAATAATGATTATAGCAATGTATTCTCCAGTAATAGCTTTATTGCATAATTGATAATCAGGATAATGTAGATGCTCTCTTCTCTTTAACACCAATGATGTATTTTACATATCACATCAAACGAGTATCATCTATATCCAGCATATGAGGATATATAGCCACAGCTGACATTCCCATTTGAAAGAAACACATAGCTGAAAAAAGACCACTGGTTAATTAGGTAACCATAGCAACCTGCCTTGCCAGAGCAAAGGCAACTAATCATTTTGATCTGGGTTTTGCAATGAGATTTCCAGTATACCATCATCCATCAAATGCAGCATGTGGTTATTTTTTTTAATTGTAAAGGGATGTATTGTGGCTGTTTTCTTGGGCTCTGTGTAGATGTGAATTATTGTGAATCTTTATAATATATAGCCAAACACCAGACATTGATCATTCATAAAAAAAAACCTCAAAGGTCTTTACTTTTTGCATCCATTGGATTTTGTATAATGCAAATAGTCTTACATGACCATTAAGGTCCAAATGATCACAGCAAATGTTGCTGATTTGAGTATCACTTGCAAAAATCAACCTCCCTGAGGGCAGCACCTCAAGTTAGCTTATTGATGATTACCGGGCTACCCTATCTGGAAAGTTGAGAAAGAAATCTAGAAGATAAAATAAAGAAAGTTTACTGGTCACAGAGGGGTTACACAATGCAGGCATCTCCTCTTTCTCTACAAAGTCTTGGTGGTCCAAACAAAGCAACGCACATCGACTGCACATAGAACACAAGTGTCATTTCACAAAGTCACATGGATTACATTACATGCATAATTTTCTTATCTTTTATTAATTTCACATAGAATGTATTAATTCTCAAAAATAAATGAAAAATTATTGCAGAATCGGTACATTTCTATGTAAAGAGCTAACCCCATCAATTTAAAGGATAAGCTCCCCTTTAACCTCCCTGGCGGTAATACCCAGTGTAGCTCAGGGTTAATTTTCAGTACCAAAAGTGGTAACCCCAAGCTACACTCAGAATTACAATGTAGTATTACTCACCTTGTCCCTGCAGTCCCCCGATGTCCTCCCGCTGTGTCCTGTGGCCGATGTTCCCTTCCCTGCGAGCGCCACGATGCAGAAGGGGCAGAACCGATGTGAAATTCAAAAAAGTAAACAAAACATCACATACTCACAACACAATGTAATCTGTTAGGATTCAAAATCAAACCATTTCACCTCAGTTTTGTCCTTAGTGCTTTGTCCAGTGTCCTGCCTGCACTGTTACCATTCTGCCTGGAAACCTGACAACATCCATGGCATTCAAAAAGCATTCCTTTAAGTCAAAAGCGGTTTTGTACCAGCTAGAAAGCAGCGAAAGTGAATTAGAATCGCTTGCAGAATTGAGCGATACGGATTCGTGGGGAAAATAGTCAGATACCGAAAGTGACAACATCGACGATTCTGCGACTTGGTGCTCTATTGACTGTGGTACGGATCAGGCAGCACCCCCAAGATTCCCATCTACTGGAGCTTCTGGTATTTAACCACTTCAGCCCCGGAAGGATTTCCAGCTTTAGGACCGGAGCCCTTTTTGCGATTCGGCGCTGCGTCGCTTTAACTGACAATTGCGCGGTCGTGCGACGTTGTACCCAAACTAAATTTGCGTCCTTTTTTCCCACAAATAGAGCTTTCTTTTGGTGGTATTTGATCACCACTGCGTCATTTCTGATCGCCGCTATAAACAAAAGAGCAACAATTTTGCAAAAAAAACCAAATTTCTTACTTTTTCCTAAAATACAAATCCAAAAAAAAATATAAAAAAACATTTTTTTTCACCGTTTTTGGCCGATTTATATTCTTCCTCATATTTGCGATAAAAAAAATCGCAATCGGCGTTTATTGATTGGTTTGCGCAAAAGTGGTCGCGTTTACGGATGATGAGAATTCATTTTTGGGGTTTTTATTTATTTATTTTTTTTATTAGTAATGGCGGCGATCTGCAATTTTTTGCGGTACTGCGATATTTCAGCGGACATGTCGGACCATTTTGACACTTTTTTGGGACCATTGGCATTTATACAGCGATCAGTGCTACAAAAATGCACGGATTACTGTGTAAATGCCATTGGCAGTGAAGGGGTTAACCTGCAGGGGGCGCTCTAAGGGTTAACTATGTTCCCTGGGCGTGTTCTAACTGTAGGGGGACTGCACTATCTGGGGAAGGGAAGTGGTCACAGCCTTCGTATACAGGAAGGCTGTGATCACAGCCCTTTCCCCTCACACAGAGCGGAGGTCCGTGTTTACATACACGGACCTCCGCTCCTTCGCTCCGGGGGGGCCATCGCGGGTAGCCGGCGGCAATCGAAGCTCACTAAACTCGTTCCCGCAGCCGCCGTCGTATGACGGCGTTTTGCGGGAACGAGCCACTTTGCCGCCGTCAGATGCCGATCGGCGGTCGGCAAGTGGTTAAGTAGACGTTGAACAAGACAACCCCTTGGCATACTTACAATTATTTCTGACCTATGAGGTTATTGAAAAAATAGTTACTGAAACAAACCGGTACTAAGAGCAACAATTAGCTGCTCTGCATCAAAGTTTCTAAGAAGCAGAAAGTGGAACCAGTGACTAAAGAAGACATTCGGAAATTTCTGGGCCTAATAATACTTCAGGGAGTGGTGGGGAAACCCCTGCAGAAGTGGTATTGGACAATAAATTACTTGCCACTCTATTCTTTTGCACCGTCATGTCAGAGTACAGATTTTCCCTGATCATGAAATTTTTACACTTCGAAAACAATGAAAAATTTGGCGAAACTACTCATCCTGCACCAAAACTAAAGAAAATTTGGGAAGCATATCAAATGATTGTAAAGTATTTCCAACGGAGCTATGTGCCAGAAAGAGATATCAGCATAGATGAAAGTCTAATGGCCTAAAAGGAAAGGCTCAGCGGGGTACAATGCATTGCATCAAAGAGAGCACGATTTGGCGTAAAATCCTACATGCTATGCAAATTGTCAACTGGCTACATTTGGAATTCAGTCATATACACTGGAAAAGGAACAAAATTCAATCCAAAATACAGCAACTATGGAATGGCAACATCTTACATTATTTTACTCACTGAGCCATTGCTGAATCAGGACTATTGCACAACAACTGACAACTTTTATACGTCTCCTGAACATTGAGTTTCTTCTGCAAAACAAAACAGATGCCTATGGAACCGATAGGGCTAACCGGCGCGAAATGCCACCAATGTTTGGCACTAAGAAGCTGAAGACTGGAGAAATTGTTGCCTAACAGAAAGGCAAAATGATGGCACTGCGATGACGTGACAAGAAAGAGGTGTGCCTAATGAGTACAGTTCATAATACCTCCACTGTTATAGTACACACAAAAGAAATCATGAAGCCACAAGAGTGATAGACTACAATAACACCATGAGAGATATCGTCAGAGCCGACCAAGCAATGACATTCTACCCAGCAATGAGGAAACAACAAAAGAAGTACTACAAGAAGATCTTCAGGCATCTTCTTGAGCAATGCTTGTGGAATGCCTGCATTCTGCTAAAAAAAAAGTGACAAGACTGTGATTCATTCTGTCTTCATTTGGAAAGTTGCCGAACGTATCTTTGTGAACCACCAAACACCATCAATGGCTGTGAATAGAGCTGGACGTCGTGCTGTTGGCGTTGTCAACCAATGCCTGACTGGTCGTCACTTCATGGATTACGTCCCACGAACAGAGAAAAAGTCAGCACCTACAAGGATGTGCGTGGTTTGTTGCTCGAAGCAAGATGACAGTGGAAAGAATATCAGAAAGGAAACCAGGTTCTTTTGTCCTTATTGTGACGTCGGACGTCCCATGTTCCAAAATTTTTTATACCCAGGATGTTTACAAAACCAATACGTCTAGTATTACAGTGACTAGTAATATTGCACCCTTGTTTGGACATTTTGGTTTGATTACATTATTGAATTAAATTTATTATTATTATTTTTTATAATTATTTATTGTATTATAATTTATGATTTAGTGTTTCAAACTTTATCACACCTGGGATGTCTACTAGACTCTTGTTTGGACAGATTTAAGTGAGTTATTCCTAAGAATTATAGGCCTACAATATAAGACAAATTTCCATGCAAAACAATGTACCGCTTTGACATTCAAAAATACTGACATAATCAGACCGCCAGGGAGGTTAAGGGAAACAATAAATGCTGATATGTTTGCAGGTAAACAAATGTACATTCAATATCCCCCCCCCCAAAGAGCCTGCCAAGCATTGCACCCATGATCAGCGGATTGCAATGTCAGTCAGGGTCTGCACAGCCATGCTGTGTTCAAATGTGAGAATGGCCATGGGAGGGAGGAACCCCTGCTCACTATCACAGGGGGGGGGGGACTCGGGGGTGGTGCTGAATATGTTACACCTTAACCACTTCAATACTATGCACTTAGAACACTTAACTACCAGACCATTTTTCAGTTTTCAGTGCTGTTGCGCTTTGAATGACAATTGCGCGGTCATGCGACGTAGTACCCAAACTGATTTTTTTATCATTTTGTTCCCACAAATAGAGCTTTCTTTTGGTTGTATTTGATCACCCCTGCGGTTTTTTTCGCTACAAATAAAAAAAGACCGAAAATTTTGAAAAAAAAAAAAAATTCTCTATTTTTGTCACAAAACTTTGCAAATAAGTACATTTTCTCCATCACTGGTGGGCACTGATGAGGCTACACTGACGGGCACTGATGTGGCAGTACTGATTGGCACTGATGATGAGGCACTTATATGCAGCAATGATGAACACTGTTAGGCGGCACTGATAAGCAGCACTGACAGGTACTGATAGGTGGCACTGATATACAGCACTGACGGGCACTGATATGCAGCACTGACGGACACTGCTAAGCGGCACTGATGGGCACTCATAGACAGCACTGATTGGCACTCATAGGCGGCACTGGGCACTGATAGGTGGCACTGATGGGCACTGATAGGTGGGCACTGGTAGGTGGCAATGGTGGGCACTGATATGTGGCACTGGTATGCATTGATAGGGGCACTGATAGGGGCACTGGTGGGCATATATATTGATAGGGGCTCATTCCCTGGGGGTCTAGGGTGGCATCTGAGGGTGGCACTGAGTGCCATCCACATTGGGCACTATATCCCGACATATAGTCACGGTGGATAGTCATGGACAGTCACGACGAATAGTCACGGCGGATTGTCACAAGTAGTAACGACGTATATTCACGGAGTAGT
>BLSH010438581.1:183306-193440 GCA_018402905.1 Glandirana rugosa | reverse complement strand
TCACTAGGGGGGGGGGGGGGGGACTCGGGGGTGGTGCTGAATATGTTACACCTTAACCACTTCAATACTATGCACTTAGAACACTTTACTACCAGACAATTTTTCAGAATTCAGTGCTGTTGCGCTTTGAATGACAATTGCGTGGTCGTGCGACGTTGTACCCAAACTGATTTTTTATCATTTTGTTCCCACAAATAGAGCTTTCTTTTGGTCATATTTGATCACCCCTGCGGTTTTTATTTTTTGCGCTACAAATAAAAAAAGACCGAAAATTTTGAAAAAAAAAAATTCTCTATTTTTGTCACAAAACTTTGCAAATAAGTACATTTTCTCCATCACTAGTGGGCACTGATGAGGCTACACTGACGGGCACTGATGTGGCAGTACTGTTTGGCACTGATGAGGTGGCACTGATGAGGCACTTATATGCAGCAATGATGAACACTGTTAGGCGGCACTGATAAGCAGCACTGACGGGTAACTGATAGGTGGCACTGATATACAGCACTGATGGGCACTGATGTGCAGCACTGACGGACACTGCTAAGCGGCACTGATGAGCACTCATAGACGGCACTGATTGCCACTCATAGGCGGCACTGGGCACTGATAGGTGGCACTGATAGGTGGGCACTGGTAGGTGGCAATGGTGGGCACTGATATGTGGCACTGGTATGCATTGATAGGGGCACTGATAGGGGCACTGGTGGGCATATATATTGATAGGGGCTCATTCCCTGGTGGTCTAGGGTGGCATCTGAGGGTGGCACTGAGTGCCATCCACATTGGGCACTATATCCCTTACCTGGTGGTCTAGGGGGGTCTCGCTGGTGGTCCAGATCGGCTCCCTGGTGGTCCCTGGTCGGCTCCCTGGTGGTCCTGGGTGACCACATCCCTGGTGGTCCCTTGGCAGGCTCCCTGGTGGTCTAGGGTGGCGATCCGAGGGAGGGCTGTGCTGATAAATCATCAGCACAAACCCTCCCTGTCAGGAGAGCAGCCGATCGGCTCTCCACTCCTCAGGTCTGCAGACCTGAGTACAGGAAAGCCAATAAACGGCTTTCCTGTGCTACACTGTGACCAGCCGTGATTGGTCACGGCTGGTCACATGGTAAAGTGCTTCAGATCGAAGCGCTTTACCGAGATCGGTATTGCGGGGGGTCAGACTGACCTCCCACACCACCGATCGCCGCGATGCGCGCCCCCCGGGCGCGCGGCGGCTTGTTATCCTGAGGACGTCATGATGTCCAGTCAGGATAACTAAGCCACTTCCCGGCCATCATTTTGCATACGGCGGTCGGGAAGTGGTTAAATATGGGTGTAACATGTTCAAAAGGTAAACTTATCCTTTAACTTTTTTAAAAAATGGTTACAGTCAAGGAATGCTGTGAATGATAGCGGTCACAGCTGCTTATGCCGTCATACAAACTGCCAAGCCATCAAGTGGCTGGTGTCCTAATGGATCACATGTGCAGCAGCATGGCAACTGCAGATCAAACAGAGGCTAAGATGGCAGCTTCCTTGGCTGTAAAGCATAGGGGGGTTTAGTTCTGGTTTAATTGCTTAAAGTAAGGATGCACCGAGACCGGATTTTTATCAGCAAGTACAGATTCTTTCGGTCAAGTATCCATTGATACAGAGTACAGATACTTTGCAGTGCAATTTGCGTCCATACAAAATGAATGGGCGCAAATCGCACTGAAAAGAATTGCATGCTATTTCCCCCACTATTCCTGTGTGTGAACCCAGTAAAGAAAGTGAAGCACCATGTAGTGCAGCAATAGGCAGTTTATTAAAATGTTATAACAACTCACAAAGTAAATATCTACCCCATATCTGCAGTGTCCACTTTCCGCCAATGATAGCAATCCATGGCCGCTAGAGGTGCTCACAGGGCTGGAGAAGTTTTGGGACTCCTGTGGGTATAAGGCGGAAGTGATGTCAGCTTGGAGGTGGACAGCCGAATATTACCGCCAGCCCTGTGAGCACCTCCAGCGGCCGTGGGTTGTTATCATCGGCGGGAAGGGGACATTACAGGTATGGATTTGACTAGATATTTACTTTGGGAGTTGCTTTTAATTTAATAAACTGCCTATTGCTGCACTACATGGCACTCCACTTTCTTTACTGGATTCACATCGGTGCATCCCCAGTTTAAAGCCTTTTTTTAATCTCTTCATAGTTTTATTTCAATGGTTGTTCATTTATCACCATCTCAATTGGCTCGTTTTCCTGGCCTCCTCAAAAGACACATACATAGAAACTTACTATTATTGTGGTATTTTTAGGTGCAAAAATGTATGTTATCTCTGTAAAATGACTTTGAGACATAGAGAATACTGCAAAAATTGATAATGACAACATGCAAGTAGCAATTCGAGCAAATCTGTGCAATAAAGCCTTTAATTACATTTAAAAAAAAGAATCACCAAAATAAGCAAATACGGCATGGTCACAAGCTGTGTTATGCCTTTTTGAATTGAGACTGTACCACGCTGTTTCAGCTTGCAATTTTCATGTTAGATGGACATCTCCCCAAAATTACAGACTATATAAAAGACTGTCACTTTCCTCCCCCATTCCAAACAACTTCTGCTCACCATTCCTGCATTTTGAAGCGGTTTGTTGCCTCTCTGTCACAAGTTATTGGCCCTGACAGAGATTGGACAGTCAATGTCTGTTTTCTACAGAATGTCTATAAATTGGTGAACAGCTGGCAATCCTAATATAACACGACTGGAGACAAATTGAGTAAGCCATGTAAAATAAAAATACATTATAATTAAAGTGGTTGTAAACCCCATTCATGAAATGTGAACTAAGAAAATATATCTGCACTGTTTACTTGTCTCTCTCCAAAGTTCTAAGTGCTGTTTCTCTCTGGTACTCCGTTCCTCTGTTATCAGCATGAGTCACTTGTGACAAGCTCTCCGACACATGCGATAACATGAGCTCAAAATTTGCGTCGGGGAGGGTGCTTAGAGAGCAATAAACAAGAAACTTGAATATATTCAATATACAGCTCTGCACGTTCCTTTGGTCCTCTGCCTATGTGGAGGGGGTGTGTCCCTTTCCTACAATCAGCTCTCACACAGTGTAAGTCCAGACTCCCCACCCACCCCTATGTACTGCTGAAAGATGAAGAAAGATTTCTAAAACAATCTGCACTTTTCAAAGGGTGTAGAAAGGGGAAGACAGCAGATATACAAGTAAAAATTATGTAGGAGGATTTGTTTAATCTCTGTGTATCATTGTAGGCTATTCACTTCACTGGGTATATGTGAGGGTTTACAACCACTTTAATTTGTGCTCAGGACAACACTTGCTCCAAATCCGTGGTACCCAAACTGTAGCCCACTGGCCAGAAGTAGCCCATTTGTTGCCTTCAATTGATTCTTGGGGGATTTTCCTCCTATTGGCAACAATGATAGGGCATTATTTCTCTCAGACACAGCAAGGATAGGACACTACTAATTCCACTGATACCAATGGTGGGGCATGGTTACTTCTGTTAACACCAACAATTGGGCATTATTCCTCCTTCCAGTAATCACAGGTGCCAAAAGTCATTCTTTACTCCTACTGCTCACCAGCTAGGCACACATGGGAAGCCTTTTTGGTGGTGTTGTGCTCTGAGAGTGGGAGCTGCACACACAGGCCGAATGTCAGCTGGTTTCTGTTGAACTGGCATATAGATCGTCCAACATTCTGACTGTGTGTACCAGCCTTCACCCGGGTAAATTGTTTACTTCCACTGATCCTAGGTGACCGTTTATGCTCACTGACTCTGGTTAATTTTTTACCCCCACTGGCCACAGTTTGGCTGGCTCTCTCTAAGGTCTGAAGGATGGGGAACAGGTCCTTTCTTTAGAAAATTTGGAGATACCTGCTCTAAATAATGCATTGCAAATCACAAGACTGCAGCTTTACCAAAAACACTATTTTGTGTTAATGTGTAGATTCCTGTATATATGAAATATCTGTTTGCATGTTCTCATATCTTTTCACAGATTCACACACATACACACAGTGTAGAGACATGCTGAATCAAAACACTAAACATATGCAGTAGGAGATGGTGAAATATAAATACGTGTTTCCAACAAACAGTCTTGATTAGCTGTGATATCGGTATTAAAATGTACATCAGAATGTTCTTTCAACTCTATACTTGGGTTGCAAATGAACAGCTGCAATCATACGGCTATTCAAGGAGAAAAGTGACAAGTCTGCAATATGACATAAAAGGATTGTAAAGTAATGCAACTTTTACTGTGTATGCAACAAACATCAAAAAAAGAACCAAGCAATCTCTAATACTGGGCTAACACCGTCTTCTTTTTATATAAATGTAGAACAGACCAAAGAAGAGTTTAACAGATCAGATATTCTGAATTAAAGCATACCTAAACTCAAAAACAAAAATATGGCAGATTGCCAGGCCTTAGATATGATGGCTGCATTAATTACTTTTTATTACACTTTGTTCCCTTATTTTTACCCGGTAATCCTACCAGAAATACACTTCCTGTTCTTTGGTGACCACACTCATTCACTATACTGTATCTATGGGGATGTGTTTGGTAGTTCATAGAACATATCTGGGAAAGCTGATAATATTGTTTGAGATTTCAGTTCAGCTTGTAAGTAAGAGGACTCTTTAGCAGTGGGTAATTAAGCCAGTTCCCATGCCAGAGGCCACTTGCAGAACCCTGAACACAATGGGTTTGGGTTAGCAATCCTCCTCACCTGCTAGAAAACTCCTAGCCCTCTCCTGCTCAAATCATACTTTAACCCTTCAAGGTGTACTACTCCATATGCAGATTAGGCATAATACACATTCAAGCTCACACAATGGAATGCCCAGTCAGTGCCTGCTTTTCTGAATACTTTAACAGCTGTTCCTTTACAAGCTCCAGCTAGTGCCACAAACACTTCTCCTTACAGAATGGCATGTTACCCTGCCTAGAGAGGTTGGCTGCCAGTACTCAGTCTCTGCATGGCTGCCCTCACAGTCTATTACTTTGGGGTATATTTCACAGCCCCAAACTGGAGCCTATGGAGAGGAAACCACATGACAGTCTTGCTACCACAAACTGGAGTCCTTCATGGCTTTCTCTTCTCATGCACTGCTTTTCTAGCAGCTCCTCTCCAACTCTTTATACCCAAGCAATGAAGAGGACAGGCCAGACAGGGTGGAGACCAGTGGAGGCTCGTCCATAAGGGCTCTTGGGGCAACACCCCACCAAAAAAAATAAGTAAGAAATAAAAGTGAAATATAATTATTAACCAACAGCAGTATAGCTAGAGAGAAACTCCAAAGAAAAAAAATCTTTGGAATTTCTCTCTAGCTGTGCTTCTGTTGCTAATTGCTAGAATAGATAGCTGAGATAAGAAATAGAAGTGTAATCTACCTAGCAACAGGGCGACCGTCCAAAATTTCATTTAAAAGCTCTATCTAGAACACAGTAAAATTAATTCTCCACCCTCATTGGCTGCTTTCCAACATTCTATTCTGGGATTGGCAGCTTGCTGGGGCGTCTGAAATTACATACCTTGACCTGCCTAGTCCATTTGGTCTCTGCCTGGGGGAGGGAGCCAAGATCTTCTCTGCCTGCAGTTACACATTCTGGCCTGCTGCCTAGCCATGTCCCCCCCTCCACAAGTCGTACTCTGACACTTAGTCTCTACCTCCAGCAGGGTTTCCACTCTCCACCAGGGACCCTTCCCCCCGCCCACCATCCTGTACAGAGCAGAGAAGGACGACATGAGTGCTCAATGGAGGAGAGGAGAGGAGAGGAAGTAGCACATCTCCTGCCTGGATGGATGGATCATCATGGGTGACTACAGCTGGAGGGAAAGATCCAAGAAGAGCAGTGTCTGCAATGTAAGATCTCTGAGCATACATGACAGGGAGCTCCCAGCAATACATAGGCAATGATTAGTCTGCATCCATAGATAACACATAAGGCTGAACAGGTCCCTTCCAAAGCTCAGCAGTAGGATAAGAACTCTGAGCCGGCATGTAAGTCACAGGGAGTTCTCAAGGATACACAGGCAGTAATTGATCTGCAATTAGTCTGCTGACATTGGGGGACCACAGAGCTCAGCACCACCGCACACCCTCAGCTCTTCATACTTTACTGTTTAACAGGCAGCTTCAACCAACACAGCAACAACTCCACTCCTGGTGATTTATTCAGTGCATTGTAGGTGATGATTCATGACTTACAATGCAGGGACCAAGAAGTCACCAGGAGTGGAGTTGTTGCTGTGTTGGTTGAAGCCGCCGGTTTTCATGGAGCCTTGCTCAGCCTCTGTGTACCTCAACATCAAATAGAACAAGAGGTGTGTCTAGTCATGACAATTTCTCTACAATAACTGCTTTCCAATGAATGCCATCTTAAATTACCTAATTTTATAATTACATTTTGAACATTTTTTGAGAGATAATGAATATTTATGTTAGTGAAGCTGGTCTGTTCCAAAAACCAGGGACATTTCTATGGCTCACCATGTGTCAGGGGTTAGTGGAGGATTTCCAACATTCCTACTAAAAAATAAGGAAATAGGATGGAGCTTGATGTAATATGAAAACCCACATAATACCAGTCTTTGCTGGGTTCCTGTGCAGACCTCACAGCTAATGTAGTTCTTTACCTTTGGGATTTAATGGATGAATGAGCCAGCAATATTTTATTGAAAATTAGGACTGACAGCTGAGTTATACTGTACATTGTGTACAGAGTGGGTAGAGTCTATAAGGGGCATGGCTTCAAAGAAGTGGGAGGGGCCAAAAAGTAAAGGCGGGTTCTGGCGCCCCACCATCTTAAAACTTCACCAGCCGTCACTGGTGGAGACCACCCTAAAAGAGACACTGACCCCCTGTAAATTTGTACAGGAAGTTACAAGAAAACTTAAAGAGATTGTAAAGGAAAATTAAAAAACAAAACAAAAACAACAACATGTATATACTTACCTGCTCTGTGCAAAGGAATTGCACAGAACGGCCCTGAACCTTCTCTTCTTGGGTCCCACGCTGGCGCTCTTGGCTCCTCCTCTCTGTCCAGTACCCCACAGGAAGCCCTGGTGCTGCGTCCATTGACAAACAGTGGGACCCGGCTCCCTGTTCCCTCGGCTTTGACCGACAGCACCGGGAGTCAATGGCTCCCGGTGCCCCAGCAAAGCTAATGAGATCAGGACGTGAGGGGAGAGAAGAGATACAGATGTGCACAGTGCTGGATTGAATGAGGGCTCAGGTGAATATAAGTAGGGGTGAGGGGCCAAATTCTATGTCTAATCATTTTTCACCTTAATGCAAGGAATGCATTACAGCAAAAAATGTTTAGGCTTTAGAACCACTTTAATTTCTGAGAAGATCACTTTTTCTAAAAGACAGGTAAGCTGCAATATATTACATATTTGTTCTTAGGTGCTTTACAAATCTGCTTGGTGCTCCAATTGCTTCAAGGGTCTGAAGCCAGCAGGGTGCCGTGCAAATGAATTAAAGAAAAAAAAAGTAAAAGCAGAGGACAGCCCTGTCTGGTGACCTGTAAAAGGCAGACATCTGTCTTTTCCAATCACAGAGGACTCTGTAGAACATCACAGGTTCCACATTGTAGCCTATATCTTACCAATGAAGTCTCTATGTAGAGTGCAGCATGGAGTACCTTTATGGTGTCCAGTGGACAACAGGTAGCTGTGCTCTAACAGCCATTCCACGCTATATAGAGATTTGATCCATAGCACCAGTGGCGGTTGGTGTTCCATCGGTCGGGGGGGGGGGGGGGGGAGGGGGCGGCAGACTGATCTGACCTCGCCATACCCACCACCACCCCCCCGGTCACCGGCTCACTTACCTTATGCTGCCCCCACACTGACATGCTGGAGGGTGCCTTCCGGCGGCGGCTTCCCCTCTCCATCTCCTCCATGCGCCGGCCTCCGTGTCCCCCTCCATCATCCAGTGGGGGCTGGTGCATCAGTCGGTCGGGCTGCCCCTGCTTTTCCTCGGCATCATGGTGTCTTCGCGTCTCCTCCCTGCTAGGCCAATAGGATCGCTTCTCCTTTTGGACAATCAGGAAATGTGTTTCAAGACCCGCTTCCTGATTGGCCGGGAGGAGAATCCGTGTGACAATGGCGGATATTGATTTGATATGCTCACACAGCTGGGTGGGCTCGGGGCGCACCCTTTTTGAAGCCTCTGACTCTAATCACGTGCTTCGAAACCCTGCATTACGAGCCGCCACTGCATAGCACCCTGAGCTGTCATATATGCTTCTTGTGTGGACAGTTGAAAGGCTTAAAAACATTCATTCCAAAGAAAAACCCAATTGCTGGTTTAGCCAATTAGTTTTACTTTGGAAAAAAATTACATTAGCTTTATCTGTAATGTAAATACTCTGGAGGCTAGATATAAATGAACATCAAAATGTATGTAATTAAGGTAAGCATACCATTAATTAACACATCCCACCACATACGGAACATATTTTGTAGCTTGTCTGCCAATTTAATATATTTAAACTAGCACAATGATGGTAATAATATACTTATTTCTACAACGTGTAATTTAAAATATTTCACACAGTTACACAGTATAGCTGTGTGTTCAATTATTGCTTATAAAAGGATTTCTTATTATGTTTACATGAGACTAGAAAATAGTCAGCTGGTTTTGTAGTATTTGCATATGATTTGTAAGAATATATTTTCAAAGACCATTTCTACATGTTTTCTAATTTTAATTAAAGAAAATATAAACTAATGTATTTGTGCCCACCACTCCTCTTGATTATATATAAGTGGAAACTGAAGAAAAGAGAATGAGCATTAAGTTCGACATAAAGTCAAGTTTCACCTCTCACTTGGAAAAATTAGGAACTATGACTGTTTGGTATGGACAAAAACTAGTAGCCTCAAACTAAGGCTACTAGGACTTCATGGTTCTTATGTCATCACTGCCTTTAAAATCAGTTTCACAGAATGGCATAACGATTTCACAAGCTACAATTAGCACCATGCAGAGGGGGTGACCACAATTTTTACTCCAGAGCTCACTGTATTGTGACAGAATGGTCCCCTGTCATGGTAGGTGTCCCCCAGGATTGTCAATCTGCCAGGTTGACAGGCTCCAGGACTGTTATTTGCCATGGAGGAATCTTTTTTAGCAGTTTCCTCCAAGCTTTGCTAGATCCAGTTGGGAGCCTGAAGTTTGGAGATTTCTCAGCGATCTGGGAGGGAGGAAATCTCCAATCCTAGGACCAGGTCTTGAAAACTGCCAGGACATTGACTGTCCAGGTGTGTGTTGGCCTAACAGAGTGACAATCAAGGTTCTGGGCTCCACACCCTCCCGAAGAGTCCAGGACCACAAGGGAGAAGCATGCAGGTCTGCACGGGTCTGTCTGAGAGGAGACAGGAGGTCCTGTCAGTTGGGCTGTAGCAGCAAGAGAGAATGTCAGCCTTGGTACTGAGTGGGTATGGGCAACGCTGTATCTTGGCCTAGGCCAACAAGGCCCAAGCCTAGGGCGGCACTTTGCAGGGGGGTAGCACGAAAAGAGTCCCTACCGGCTTGCACTATTAGTGCTGCCAGTATGATATTACAGGCAGGGCCACCATTAGAGGGGGGGCAGCCCATACATATGTGGGGGTCCATGAGTTGTGCGGGCAGCCGGCGTTCTGCAACTGTGGGGGGGGGGGCACGTGTTTAGTCAGGTCTAGGGCAGCACAAAACCTAAATACACCACTGACACCGACTTATCCAGAGATGAGAGGAGATCATCTAGCATGAGACGGAAATGGTCAGTAAGCTGTTATGTCATCAGGATATGAAGAGGAATAAACAATACAGAATTCTATAGAGGAAGAATTACAGAGTCATCAAAACTCTGCAAATCTAACCTGACTGTCATAGGAGGTCTGTCATAGAGGAGGAAACCCACAACCACGGACAGCGAGGGCCTTCGCCACGGCAACCGCGGATGGGGAGGGCCGTCGCCACGGCAACCGCGGACGGGGGCGTCGCCAAGGCAACCGCGGACGGGGAGGACCATCACCATGGGAACCGCGGACGGGGAGGACTGTCGCCACGCAATCGCGGATGGGGGGACCATCACCACAACAGCCGCAGACGGGGAGACC
>BLSH010438581.1:127867-169728 GCA_018402905.1 Glandirana rugosa | reverse complement strand
ATGTTATGACATTAAGTTCAGATACGTAATCGGATATCAATCAAAAATCACATTCTACCTCACCACTTCCCATAATAAAAATAACGCCAGAAACCGGTATAGCCCCTCGAAGTGTGTACGAGTCAGGACTACCGGTGACGGTGGTTCTGGTTTTCACTCTTTTTATGTTTGAAAATCTCATCAGTGGTCTCCATTTTTTGCTGTCTCAGTATGATTGGGGGAGAATTCCCTTACTTCCTGTTGGATACCCAACAGGAAATCTCCACAAAGTGAGGGGAATTTGCCTATTGGACAGTTGTCACTTGAACACGTGTCCCAAGTCAATCATTACCTCTGGTGACTACTCTAAAAGTTTGTATTTTTCTCACTTTTGGTCTTGGTGGCAGTGGCCATCAGGACTGAGCATGTGTGAAGCTCCCCGATATGGCCAAAGACCGCAATAAAAATAATACCCTTCACCACTCCATCTTACACTAAAAACTAACTATAGGCTAATGCATAGACTTGAATTACAGTATTGTAGGTTGTAGACCATTGCTTCTAACACAAATCCAAAAAAAATCCTCATTTTTACATACAAGTGTTTCATCTATTTAAAGCTTCTAGGTCAATTTCAGTATCAGTCCAAGGTATGTAAAACAAAGCCATGAGGCTATATTGGTGCAATTATGTCACTAGCATTCCCACACCTTTATGTACGTGTAGCTGCAGAGCAGGGAATATCCTGGCCCTAGTTGATTGGGTGGCACTGGCAGTAGATGGAAGTAACCGCTTCCTTCCTTCCAAATTTCAGACCAACTTAAGCTCGTTTTTTGCTGTGCCCCTGTGGGAGATTTCACTTTACTTCCTGTTAGTGAATAGACAAGGAGGACAAATCTCCCAATTAAAAATACAGTAGTAAAAGTCGCTCTTTGGATTAGAACACTATGGGGTGGTGCCTCTTTATTATTTCTCCATTCAGTCCCTAGTTGTCTTAACCACTTGCTTACTGGGCACTTAAACCCCCCCCCCCCCGCCCGGACATATTTTCAGTTTTCAGCGCTGTCATGATTTGAATGACAATTGCGTGGTCATGCGACGTTGTACCCAAACAAAATTGGCATCCTTTTTTCCCCACAAATAGAGCTTTCTTTTGGTGGTATTTGATCACCTCTGCGATTTTTATTTTTGCTATAAACAAAGAGAAACGATTTTGAAAAAAGAATATTTTTTACTTTTTGCTATAATAAATATCCAAAAATAAAAAAAATAATTTATACATATTTTTGGTAAAAAAAAACAAAAATCGAAATCGGCGTATATTGATTGAGTTGCGCAAAAGTTATAGCGCCTACAAACTATGGACAATGGTTTATGGCGTTTTTATTTCTTTTACTGGTAATGGCGGCGATCTGCGATTTTTATCGGGAATGCGATATTGCGGCGGACATGTCGGATGTTTTTGACACTTTTTTGGGACCAATGACATTTATACAGCGATCAGATCTAAAAATAGACACTGATTACTATATAAATATCATTAGTAGGGAAGGGGTTAACACTAAGGGTGCAGTGAAGGGGTTAAACGTGTTCCCTGTATGTGTTCTAACTGTGGGGGGGGCTGACAGGGACATGACAGATCTCGCTGATCCCGATCACAGGGATCAGTAGATCTGTCATGCCCCCCCCTCACAGAGCGGGGAACCGTCGTGTTTACATCTGCGGTTCCCCGTTCTGTCTCTCTGTGACCAGATCGCGTGTTTCCGGTGGACATCAAGTCCGCTCGACCCACGGACACGCTCGCGCACACAGCGCGCCTGGCACGAGCAGAAGGGGAGGACGTCTATTGACGGTCTCCCAGCAAAACAGATCCGTGCTGTAGCCGTCAATCGGCAATAGCACGGATCTGAAGTGGTTAAAGATTGTTAATTTGGGAATAGCTGCCACCAAATGTCCAAATGTTACACATCACAACTACACCCAAACCACAACGTGGTAATGCAAAAAGCTTTGGAGATCCAACTCCATCCATCCATTCATCCCTTTACGAAACATAAACCTGATAGTAAACCTACTATTTTTCCTGAATTTGCACATCCGCATATCAATCATTCCTCCATGTCTGCATCCCTTACAAATTCCAACTAGGGTAGCCTGGTGCCCCTAAAACCAGGAGCACATGTTAAAGGCCAAGTTCATCTTTTTTTTTGTCCGAATTCCAGCTTTTTCTATGTACCAATACACAATTCATGTACCACTGTTAAAGAAAAGAAAAAATATGTCCCTATATTCTAGAGCAGGCTTTCATCAGCCTCCAGTTTCTCTTATAGAAATCCTTCCATGACTTCCAGATATGCATCCTTTGGGATGTGAAACCAATTAATGTAAGGAAGTAGTTCAGCAGCTGAGCTCATTAACACACACCCTGCACCTGCCCTCCCCCTCCAGGAGATTGCTCCTGCCCACCTCTGCAGTAACATGCATGGATACAGAGTGAAAGGATAGATGGGTGTGTCCTCTTATTTTTAAGATTTTAAGTTTTAGCATAGGTGTGCGCAGCCTATTGCATTAGGGTGTGCACCCCAAAGATCAAACACACCTGAATGCCACCTGCTGTCACGGGAGGAGGCTCTGGTGGTGGGAGACAGTTGATTGGGAGCATATGAGGTTACCCCCTAAATACGGGTGTAACTTGTTCCAAGGGTTTAACCTAGCCTTTAATATAATAGGGGCATTTGCACTGGCAACTGGCACCCCCAACCACCCACCTGGTGCCTCCTCTGGATAATGATAATACATATGGGGGGATTAGGGTGTGCCTAGGCACATCCAGCACACCCTGTGCGCACGCCTATGAGTTTTAGTAAATCTAAAGGAGATTGTGCAGAAATAGTACAATCATGTTGTATCGTGTATGGCCACCTTTATACACCTAAAATGAACTTGTTGTGCTTTCTATGCCCAAACACAGAAGCAAACACTCATTTTTCTGTGTAAAAACACAGTAAAACGCACAGTAAAGAACACGCAAACCCCAACATGCCAATATGTGTGCTGTGGGAAAAATACACCAACAAACAAGCACTCCCACTACGCTTGGTGTGAATGGGGCCTGAAAGTGAAACTGTTATGTTTACACAAGAACAATGGCAGCTGAGTGTCTCTGCCCACTCCCTCCCATGTAGTTGTATAAAGCTGGTCATACACTATGCAATGATTGTACAATCTCTGTATAATTTCCTTTAGATTTAAAAATATGTAATAGGAGGACCCACCTGACAAATCTATTCAATTTGTATCAAATCAGACAGGCCCTTGCACTACCTGATGGTAGATCTAAAGGAGATTGTACAATCAGATTGTACAGTGTATGGCCACATTGAAGGAAAAAGTATGAAAGTGGGTGCAAATAAAAAAAGAGGTGGTGTAGAAAGGAGGAAGGTGAGGTCCAGAGAGGCAGGGCTGGTGCAAGGATTTTTGACACCCTAGGCGAAACCTCATTTTGCCGACCCATTTGCCTCAGCCCCTAACTCCTCCCCCTTTGCCCTGTTCATGTATATACTTAATCCAGGAAATATCTGCGCTAAAAACTAATTGAAAAAGATAGAGAACATGCGACTTTTCAGCAGCCTGCTACTGGGAGTGTAGATAATATATCCCAATCAGATTAATAGCCAGTTAGAGTAGCGGCGCTTGGAAACATAAGCACAAACCAATATAACAAATGAAAAAAACAGTCCATATATCTGAATATCATAAACAAGTGTTTGGAGCAATCAAGGAAAGTCCAATGACAGATCCATGGATGTAAAGGCAGAAATTATTATGTAAATGTCTCTTCCAAACAATGCAGACACCCAGTGGAGAGAGTGGAAATAGATCACATGCATGAAGTGTCCACCACCAATAATGCAGGTCCGCTTACCAGAATATATTGGCCTCCAAATTAATGGAAGGGCCAAAACAAGCTTGCAGGGACGTTACACTCCCTTGTAATCACAACTAGTACAATGTATAGCCTCTTCAGCTGACCCATATGACAAAAGATACAGAGAACCATAGCGTAATACTGTTTCTCATTTATTAAAACACTTAAAAAAACACATTGCACTCACGTGGTATCAAATGATAAAGGACATCTGAAACTAGGATAACCCGGGTATAACTTGTATGGCGGTTTTTTTAAGTGTTTTAATAAATGAGAAACAGTATTACGCTATGGTTCTCTGTATCTTTTGTCATATTCCTGGATGTGCGGTGGAGCGTTTTCCTTCCCTGGTCCTGGGTCAGCTGAAGAGGCTATACATTGTACTAGTTGTGATTACAAGGGAGTCTATTGGAATATAAATCAGCGCCCGTCCCTCTAAAAGGTAAATCACACTAAAAAAGTATATATAATAAAATATATCTAGAATGCATAATACAAAATAACATTGTGATCAATAAATAAATCACATGATATGAAATGAATGTGTATGATAGCCAATGACTGATATACAATACACGACTGGGGACTGCTGTACTCAGGTTAACAACCTGCCCTGAAGTCAAAAACAACGGAAAGAACACCAGTCCAAAAATTCATATGTCAATGGGCTAGTCCTTAATTAAAGTGAAAAGTGCTTCAAAGTGATGAGTGCTGTAGATAAAGTGCAAATCCGTGCTCCAACAATCAATAAATGTGCAGTGAAGTGACACACATTGGATGGTGACCCCCTTTGTGCCCGCACTCACCAGAGAACGTGGACCCACTGCTTTTCAGTCAGTGGGTCTACAAAAGCCAGATTCTGGTGGGGGCTCTAGATCCCGGACGTCAAAAAGATCTCGATGAGATTAATCCTTTCACTGATGTGATATCCAAGGGCACTCAGAAAATAGAGATAAGGAAAACCATAGTGTGTACTGTACGATAGATCTTTTATTGCGCAAGTATACAAATCCTACTTACAGAACCCAACTAGGTCTTCAGCATATGTAATAAACAATCCTGACAATCTTAGCAGCGATGGCGTGCATTCCAGTGAGAACCACCGCGAGAACCGGAAGTGGCGCGAGTTGCCTGTGACAGACCGGAAGTGACGTCAACGCGTTTCGCTCGTTAATTGAGCGTCATCGTCCGTGATCTATCGTACAGTACACACTATGGTTTTCCTTATCTCTATTTTCTGAGTGCCCTTGGATATCGCATCAGTGAAAGGAATAATCTCATTGAGATCTATTTGACGTCCGGGATCTAGAGCCCCCACCAGAATCTGGCTTTTGTAGACCCACTGACTGAAAAGCAGTGGGTCCACGTTCTCTGGTGAGTGCGGGCACAAAGGGGTCACCATCCAATGTGTGTCACTTCACTGCACATTTATTGATTGTTGGAGCACGGATTTGCATTTTATCTACAGCACTCATCACTTTGAAGCACTTTTCACTTTAATTAAGGACTAGCCCATTGACATATGAATTTTTGGACTGGTGTTCTTTCCGTTGTTTTTGACTTCAGGGCAGGTTGTTAACCTGAGTACAGCAGTCCCCAGTCGTGTATTGTATATCAGTCATTGGCTATCATACACATTCATTTCATATCATGTGATTTATTTATTGATTGTTCACAATGTTATTTTGTATTATGCATTCTAGATATATTTTATTATATATACTTTTTTAGTGTGATTTACCTTTTAGAGGGACGGGCGCTGATTTATATTCCAATAGATTTCCAGCAGGTATTTCCTGAGCACAGCAGCCCCCTCTCCATATATTTAAAAACCGCACAGGTTATATCTATTTCACTTTTAGCACATTATTCGGTGTGTTCATATGTTAATTTATTAGTTTGAGATAAGGGTAGGCGCTGGTTTCTACATCACACATTACAAGGGAGTGTAACGTCCCTGCAAGCTTGTTTTGGCCCTTCCATTAATTTGGAGGCCAATATATTCTGGTAAGCGGACCTGCATTATTGGTGGTGGACACTTCATGCATGTGATCTATTTCCACTCTCTCCACTGGGTGTCTGCATTGTTTGGAAGAGACATTTACATAATAATTTCTGCCTTTACATCCATGGATCTGTCATTGGACTTTCCTTGATTGCTCCAAACACTTGTTTATGATATTCAGATATATGGACTGTTTTTTTCATTTGTTATATTGGTTTGTGCTTATGTTTCCAAGCGCCGCTACGCTTACTGGCTGTTCATGTATATGATGGAGGTGGCGGAGTTGGAGATTTTTTGCACCGCCTCTCTACCTATTTTTTTTAACCATGATCCACAGGCCTGCACTTCTACCTCTGGACCCGGCCTAAAGACAAATAATGGCAACACCGGCTCTCTTCCACCTGCCAACCGTGGTCCGCAGGTATATGGACAATCTGGGTTAGTATATGGACAGGCTGGGTTAGTGTATGGACAGGCTGGGTTAGTGTATGGACAGGCTGGGTTAGTGTATGGACAGGCTGGGGTAGTATATGGACAGGCTGGGGTAGTATATGGACAGGCTGGGGTAGTATATGGACAGGCTGGGGTAGTATATGGACAGGCTGGGGTAGTATATGGACAGGGGCTTGGCGCCATGGGCGGCAGTGCGCCCTAGGCGGCCGCCTACTCCACCTAGTGATAGAGTGATAGAGCCGGCCCTGCAGAGAGGTAAACATGCCTTATGCTGTGAAGCAGTAAGGCAGTGCATGATGGGATAAGGAGTTTCTGGATGGTCACATGATGATACAGGGAGTCAGGTCTCTGAAAGTATTTTTTACATGTTGCACAGAGAGGAGACATTTCAAAGCTTCCATGGCCTAGGTATGTGAGAGAAGCACATTGGGATGACTTGGGAAGAAAGGGCATTAGAAAAGGCTTCTATTTATTATGAAAAGTGAAATTCTGTGTGAAATGGTGAACTTCACCTTTAACACCAATCAGATTTTCTGGTCCCTGGTGCTGGATAACCTCTTTTCCTGCACTTTTCTATTGTTTACTGAAGCCATCCATCACAGTTAATAGTCCAAAAATGGACGACTACAGTCAGCAAGTTCACTATTGGCATAACCAAGCACTCCTAGTTTTCATGGCCCCAGGTCCAGATGTAATAGGGTTTTATTAGAAAGCTTGGTGGGTTTTCTAGATTTACGAAGGCTGGTGTACTCAACATCTGGTACAGCTGTGCATGTTAATCAGCTTCCAACCTCAGCTTGTTCAATTAAGCTTTGGCAATAAATCCTGGAAGCTGATTGGTTTCTATGCAGAATTGAGCCCAATTTTGCACTGAACCCCCAATTTGTCTGGTTAGCCTGTGTGCAGAGTGGCTAACCTATAGAATTGTGTCTGTGCCTAGCCACTACCCTACATCATGATGGCTAAAAGCACAATATACATATGCAGCAAAGCATTGAACACTTTTAATGAATCGGAGGAGCTAAACTTGTTTCTGGTTTACACCTATAGAAATGCTACTGCGTGGAACATTGCATTATTAAAAATACTGTATGCACTTTTGTTTTTCTTTTTAGGCAGCCCATTCAAATGAATAGGCTGCTGCAATCCTCATGAAAGCACTGCAACAGTATAAATCCAGCCTTAGAAATAATTTCAGTAAGTGTCATGGCTCGGGGGTTGACCATTCTAAAAAAAAAATGGCATATGCCAAAAGGGTGCTTGGTAAACATTAGATGGAGGAGTACAGCACTTTAGCGAGCGCAAGCTTGGCTTCAAGCCACTAAGGAATTGTTTGGTTTACACTGCCCTCTAGAGTATAAAAAGTAATATAAGCGTCTTTGGGTAAAACATGAAGCATCCTCTTAATTCCTGACATGATTTAAATTTGTGCTGCTTATGTTTGTCCTTTAGGCTTATTTATTTTATTATTTTTTGATATAGCAGGAGCCTTTGTTCAGATTTGGACTCTCCAGCCTAAAGGATGCCCCATGGAAACAAGAAATACTAATGTGGCTGCTTCCTTGGATCATTTTGATGGAGACTTTATTGAAGTCATCTTAAACACACTAAAGACTTTCTCTACCAACATGGAAACAATTGACTGGCAAAAAGATGTCTTGTATAATGGGAAAAAACCTGCAGAATTCTTAGGAAAAAGAATGGCCTACTGAGAGGTGTATACTTTGTACCTATCTCATGTCTATTGCTACCACCCAACCCGACTATCTGGCTGCTGCAAACTGAGGAGCTTAAAAAACAGTCCTGATCTTAGCCCCATACGGTAAGCAGGGTTGGTCATCTCCCCCTTTACATATGTTTGTGCCTCCACCATAGCATCTTGTGGGCAGTCATGTCTTGCATTCATGTTTGACTGACCTAGTAGGTTTATAAATGGCTTTGAATTGAAAGTTCAACCTATAGCACTACAATCTCTGCATATGGCCACACCCAAGGGTAAGAGATGGGTTATACCTGGGAACGTTTCATATTTAAATGTAAATTACCTTACACTGACAAATTTCATACTTTATAAAGCCTGCTGGGGGGTGTTGCTCTATTCCATCCCTTCACCATCAACAGTTAAATCAAATCATCACTAGGAGAATAGCAAACCTCTGATATTAACAGCAAATAAAAGAGAAGTTAAATTCTGTGTTATCAGACAGGACAATTGCATACCAGAATCAATGTCAATATCACCTGTAACTAAAACATTTGGGAACTTATATACGTCAGTAAGTATTTTTTGAGCAAAAACACAGAGCAAAAAATTATAGAAAAAAGAAAGAATTGGCATTATTTCAATTACTTGGTCCTTCAACGTAATGATCAAGGGAAATAATGTTTTTTTGTCTGATAAAAACAATTTATGCTACAGGAATTCAGTTACACCCACCTTACCACTGATGTCATTAATTGCTATATGAACAAAGATAGATGCCTCTTCCATACCTTCTAGGTACACGTGTCGATAACCTGCAGGAGGAAAGTACAAGGAAGATTAATGGTCAGTTTCCCTTAATAGGTGCATGCATTACATATAGAGGGCCATTGATCTTCCCGTGTTACTATAAGCAAAACACTATTAAGTACAATGCCCAGGATGAGGTCCTTAAATAGGAAGAAAAATGGAGGGCTTGGCCAATTTAAGCTCGGAGGCAAACCAAGTTATGTGGCCCATAGATGTGCAACTCCATCTCTACATTTCTAATAACAAAGAATCATGGGAAATACTGGTACAACAACTTTATCGTCCTGTGTGATAGTCAGAATTATTTATCACCAGCTCCATGTATCTCATAACAGGATTATGGGAACAGGAAAGAGATTATAAATTTAGGCCTAAGATGTTTGCTACACTGATCAAAAGCCTTGTTATCATTTGAACATCAATTAAAACACATTAGAATAACTAAGGGATTTATGGTTGCCCCTTTTATGCCCTACCTGCCCTCTGTTGTAAAAAGTGTAAGTATAAACCAACAGGCTCTTAGAGGATTTTCCCAATAAAACTACGTTTGGCCAGGAAGATTTCTTGGCTGGAATACCCAAAAGACAAAAGAAGCTGGAGGACTGTTCAGTCCACCAGCATTCAAGTTTAAAATGTAGATATTTTATTGTTTTCTGTGGCCCTACTGGGTAAGTTCAGGTTCTTTATTAGTGGCCACTGTCATAGTTACAGAAAGCGTTGTGAAATTCAAACTTTTACACTTCTCGCCAAAACAAATACTGAGTGTAAAAACTTCCAATGGGGGCACAAGTTATGTTGACAACTGTCTCAGAGGGGAAAGCCCCTCATTTTGTAGATCTTATCTCTCAATTCCTGTTGTGTCTTCAAGGCAGAAAATAACATGAAATACTCAAAGAAATTAAAGGAAATATTTGTTTAAACAGAATGCTCAATTATGTACAAACCTGAAAAATCATCAACTGAAGTCTATATCACAAATAAAAGATTAAATTCTCAATTCTCCCAAATGGGACACAGTCAAAACGTAAACTAATAGGAGTGTTACCCTTATATTACTCTATCCACACCCCAAGAAAAAAAAGTTTGGGCTATGCATACACATTAAATATGAGTTGTGTACACTGAATCTTCAAGTAGCATAATCTTAAATGTATAAAACAGTATCTTCTTCATTGAGCAGAACTTCTGCTTTCCGGTTACCTATACTGTACATGGTATTGCTTGATGCATTGAGAATTTTAGTGCCTCTGAAAATTACCATTTGCAACATAATTCATACAATTGTACTTTAATGCTGGACAACCCCTGTTAAATTTTTTTTAGAAAATATACTTTGTAAAAATGGGTACAATCCAACAAATAGGCAAAAACTTGGTAATGTCTTGGAGCATGGACAACTACTGAAACCAGCATTGCTACATTACAAGTAAGGCTATTGACGTTGAGCAACAATAGCAGTTATGTTCTCAGTCCCACATTCAGGGACCTGACTGCTTTTTTTACAGCCAAAAACAACTGCCAATTTGACCCCACTAGCGATTATGAAATCGAACATTCTGAATTTTTTTTTTAACAAAATTCTATTGGTGTATGGCCAGCTTTAGATGTGATGGTAAAATGACATCTAGGCTTTTGGTTGTCATCATGGCCCCACAGTAACAAAGAAAAGACAAAATACTGGTTGTTGGATAGATGTTGTCACTGTGAAAGCAGTGAGGCGGGAGCACAGACAGACAAACATAGGAGATGAACCAGACAGGGCCACACAGAGCAATAGAAAGTCACTGGAGGAGGCAGAAATCAGAGGAAAGCAACTTAAATGGCAAATATTAAAGGAAATCAGGATAGTGATATGATGTACTTTTAATGCGTAGAGGGTAATTAGTTAAGGGTGGTTAGGGGTAAGCAACAAGGCTTCCTTTGATTGACCGAGGAAAGAGATAGGCAGATGACGTTACGATTTCCATCTCAGCCAATCAGAGAAAGTCTTGCATACATTCATTAAAATACAAGGCTTGCTGTAAATGGCTAAGCAGCACAATTTTTTCCAGGCACAGGAAGTCCCTGTAAAGCTGCTGAAACGGCACACTGTGTACTGTGCGTTGCTTATACTATATGCAGTTTATACAACAAAGGATGAAAAAATGGTAAATATGGCAACCAATTAGAATTCACAGTATATTAATAAACATTGAGTATGGGTATGCATCTGAGTGATAGGCGATAGAAAGGAGAGAGGAGTCCCTGTAAAGCTGCTGAAACGGCACACTGTGTACTGTGCGTTGCTTATACTATATGCAGTTTATACATCGCTGACAGCAGCACATTTCTTAGTAATGGAAATAGTTTGTTTGGATGAGCTTGGCCCCAATAAACTATTTAAAGTGAAATGAAACCTGGAGTTTAGCTTTAAGTAGTAGATGTGTATGGATTATTTTTGGAGAATATAGTTTAGTGCCATTTAAAGGGTTATTATGGGCAAGAATAGGCTTAAAGGTCAAGTTCACCTTTTTTTCTAAATTTCAGGTCCCCTATGTATCAATATAGCATTAATCATTTGCAAAAATAAAACATCTTCCTATTTTATTCTACACACGCTTAACCTCACTCTTCGTGGCTGTTAAAAACCACTGCTCGATTACTTCTGCCTTACTTTCTGGACAGACTATAGGTCATGACACAGGAAAGGAAGGATATGACCAGCTGATTTCATTAGCACACACCCTGCCTCATCCACCCTCAGATGGTCAACTCCTTCCTGTGTCATGACAAAGTCTGTCCACCCAACCCTTCCTCATATGGTTAGCGTTTCCGAACCTCAGGTGTGGGCAGTTACAGGGATAGTGGATCTTAAACATGTTGTCTCGGGTGGCAGGCTGCGCTCAATCTCTGACTTTAGGGCCGAGTATGCCCTACCACAGTGGATGTTTTTTAGATACTATCAGCTTCAACACGCCTTTCATAGACAGTTTCCGACCCCCCTCACCTTAGAATCGGACCCAGTGGAGAGATTACTTACTGCTAAGGCTGCTAGACAAGCCCTTGACTTCTCTACATTCTGTCTCTCTATAGCCCCTACTAATAAACTTGCGAGAACCTTTGGTAAATGGCAGGTGGACCTTCCCGGATTGACAGAAGAGGACTGGGAAGACTGTTTATCTACTTTTGTCACCAACATGATCTCAGTCAGAGATTGCTTCCTCCAAATTAAATTCATACATAGGGCCTATTTCACCCCATAGAGATTAACGACTATAGACCCTCTGCCTTGCTCCCCCACCCCTTCCCTCTCCCCCTTACTTATCCTTTTTTATTTTTAAAACACAGCATACCTGAGTGGACGATAATGTTACTGTCTTACGTATATTAGATCTGTTCCATTCCTGCGATGCTCATTGTTTCGAATGTTTGGTAACTCCTTATGGTACGGATGTAATGCCAAATGTGCCTTTACACTGCTTGTGCTCAATTTATGAAAACTTTTTGTGAAAAAAAAAATAAAAAATCTGTCCAGGAAGTAAGGCAGAAGTAATCGAGCAGTGCTTTTAAACAGCCATGAAGAGAGTAAGGTAAGCGTGTGTAGAATAAATAGAAGCAGATTTTTGCAAAATATGTTCATTAATGCTATATTGGTACATAGGGGCTGGAATTTAGAAAAAAAAAGTGAAGGTGAACTTAGCCTTTAAGTGTTAGAATTAGGAAACCTGCCATGAAAACTGCAATGCAGCCATACAACAAAGGATGAAAAAATGGTAAATATGGCAACCAATTAGAATTCACAGTATATTAATAAACATCATTGAGTATGGGTATGCATCTGAGTGATAGGCGATAGGAAGGAGAGAGGAGTTCTCATAGGATTGTTCTCAGTGCAGAGAGGTCTGCATCTTGGCTTTGAGTGCCTAAAGGTAATGCACTGCATAGAATGAAGCACCTACAAGAGACATCAGAAATGAATAGGACAGGAGAGATGCAGGTCTGCAGGCAGTGAATACTGATTACAGACCCGGTGGATAGATGGCAGAGGGACAGGTGTCTTGGTCCCCATTTGTCACATGTGCTCCTCTCCTGGCCTGTCAGTCTCAGTGTGACAGTTCATCTGTCAGCAGTACAGCACCTGTCTCTTTCCTGAATGTTCCAGTGAACAGAGCACTGATGTCTGAAGTCACTTGGGAAGCAGACCAGGACCTTGCATAATTTCATGCCTGGTCAGCAGACACTGGACTGGCCTAGACATTTTAGCTCTGCATTAACCCAGAAGTGGATAGAATCTTTAGATTTTTATCAACTGTGAGCAAGTGATCACTTTTTTTTTCTTTAAAAAACAAAAAACCTATTCAATAGATATTACTGCAGAAAAACTCACCTGGCATCATGCTGGTGAATGAAAGTGTTCTCTGCCCAATGAAGTCCCGTCCAATCGGATCGTGATCCCACACCAAGAATCGTATTAGAGAGACCTCTGGCATGTGTATAGTAAACACTAATGTTTCCTCCCACATTGGGTTAAATCCTACAAGTCAATGACACGTACACATTAGTTTAAAAGGTTTTCATTATCTTATGTATATATAGCAATGGTGCCAAAACTGTCTGGTTACATGAGCTAACCATGAATGGAAAGTTTGTACTTGTGCGTGGGGTGGCTCCAAACATTTCCTGGTAGGATGTAAGTGCTTGGGTGTAACTTTCATTTTTTACACTTTTTTTTTTTTTTACTGAACTTTTTTCCATCACGTAGGGGACAAAAAGTCCTCTAAGTGATGCATTTTTGGTGAAAGTTTCTCTTTAATGAGGCATCAGGGATCTACCCCTGATGTCTTCTGTGACACCTGATTATCTTCTGTGACACCAGGACTTGGAAGCGATATTTTACACCTCACTTCTGGGTCATCATCAGGAAGGGGAGGTCAGCAAACAGATGTTCACTGACCTCCCTTACCTCTACCCAGTGGCATCTGCCACGCTGGTCCCAGTTCCACTGATGGGCACGCAAAACCTAAGAGACATGGTGGGAGTGCATGAGGGGAGGGCGGGTCCAGCAGTTAGGGGGTGTGTAGAACAGTCACTTCTCAGATTTACACACACTCCTGGCGCCGGCAGTTGCTGGCAATGTGTGCCATAACCCTCACTGCCAATGATGTAAAACATACGTTGGTGGCAGTAAACCGTCAAGGTCAGAACTTTTTTTTTGTGGAATGAGTGGTGAGGGTATATAACCCAGTCACGTCTTTACTGCTGTCTGTATACCCATTAGGAAGATCTAATTGTCTATTTGTCCTGGGTATCATCGTCATCAGGACTTAAAATAAGATAAAATCTAACATTTTGATTTATCACCAGCACAGGAAGAGAGAAGAAATCTTTCGGTGGGCATTTTTGTTTTGGTGACAACTGCCTTAGAGGTCAATCCCCTTTGGAGAGATTTCATTTCCTCTTCTTTTGTGTCTGCAGGACAGGAAATTAAGGAAAGTCTCCCCAATAAGAAGCAGATGGCCAATGAACCTGCCTTATCCAAAATGGGAAAAAAAGTTTTGGCTTTAGATATACTTTTAATGTGACAAAATACAATAACTAAAAGTGTAAAGTGTTAGCCTCAACACTATGTTTCTCATTTTGTGACATTTCAGTATTTGTAAATCCATGTAAATCTCCTCATTCCACATCCAGGATTGACTAATATTCCCCCTTCCAAAGCCACATAAAATGAACTCTCCTGGCTGGGCTGTTGCTTACCATTGTCATCCACAACTCGCGTTTGTTCTTTAAAGCAGTCCACAGGTAAACCAATGATCTCAACTTCTACAAATGGATCGATGATCTGAAAAATAAACACCCACAGCTTTTAGACCAGGGAAACGTTTTGTATTAAAACAATTACTTACATCTGCCATGGATGTCACATTTTACATTCAACGACAGCACATTATAAACAGAATGCATCTAGGAACAGTTGCATTTGGAAACTACAGTATATAGAAAGCAAAGCATTCTAGGTGGAAATATTAAGGTGGGGTTTTAGGGTTTAAGAATTTGATTAAGTATAAAGTGTTTTTAACCACTTGCCTACTGGGCACTTTTACCCCCTTCCTGCCCAGGCCAATTTTCAGCTTTCAGCGCTGTCACACTGAATGACATTTGCACGTTCATGCAACAATGTACCCATATGAAATATTTATCATTTTTTTACACAAATAGAGCTTTATTTTGGTGGCATTTAATCACCACTGGGTTTTTTATTTTTTGCTAAATAAACAAAAAAAGACAAAACGTTTTTCATAGTTTGATATAAAATTTTGGAAACCGGTAATTTTTCTCCTTCACTGATGAGGCAGCACTGATGGGCACTGAAAGGCTGCACTGATGAGGTGGCACTGGTGGGCACTGATAGGTGTCACTGGTGGGCACTGATGAGGCTGCACTGATGGGCACTCACTGGCAGCACTGGTGGGCACTGTTGGGACTGCTCTGATAATCAGGACACTGATAATCAGTACCCTGGTTATCAGTGTAGATGTCCCTTTCACACAAGCTTGTTTTCGGCTCTCCTCTCCTGTCAGCGAGAGGAAAGGATTGCTGATAACTGGCTTGTGTTTACACCATGATCAGCTGATCACTTGGTAATGGGCCGCTGTGATTGGCTCTTTACTCTGATCTGTGATCAGCTGTGTCCTAAGGACACAGTGATCACAGAGCGCGCCGCCTGCATGCAGCACAATCACGGAAGGACGTCATATGACGCCCTCCCAAACTTGGCTTGCTGAACTGTAGTCATTAGGTTTAAGTGCAGTAGGCAAGTGGTTAAACCCCGAAACAAAATTTATGTATTTCAGCTTACCGATTTTTAAATGTGGTAGCTGCATTTGTTTTCTAGTTTTAGGCTTTTTTTACTTCATTTTTTTTTTTACTGGTGATCCTGCCAAGTAACACACTTCCAATCTTAGGATGTCTCTTCTAATCTGCAAGAGCAATGTGGAAACCTTTGGAGAGTATCATTGTTAATCTAAGGAGAGGGTTGTGTTAGATGCAATAGCAGGTTAAATGGATTTACTAATAAATGAAAGCTACACTTCAGCTAATATTTTTTAAGCAGTCACAGCAACAGTTTTTCTCCCCTTTTGCGACAGAGGTTACATAAACTAATAAAAGCCGACCACTGTAAGCATCCTGTCAGTGTTAAAGTTTGTCTTAACCCTCTTAACTGCCACTTTCTCTGGACAGCTTGGTCTATTAAAATAAGTTGAAAAATAACAGACTTACTGGCCAGATCACCAGGTAAAAATATAGGGAAAAAAAGGGAAAAAAATTAAACAAATGCAGCCACCACTTCTATAAATTAGTAAGCTACAATATATACTTTTTTTTGTTTTTGGGTACTGCTTTAACCACTTCCTGCCGGGAGGGCGTACATGGACTTCCTCCTGTTTCAGTGGTTAAACCAGGATGATGCCTGCACCTACAGGCATCATCCTGGTTTTGATCTTTTCAGCCGGCGATTCTCTTCAAGGCAGAAGTGATCTGAGTGGCTAATTGGTTCCCACCCCCCTCCTGCCACCGTCTCTCCCAAGTTCTTCAGTCCCATTGCGGTGCCTGGGAGCGATGTGGCTGGCGACGATGGCTGCCCTGTACAGAGAGAGAGGAACTGATGTCATTCCCCTCTCTCTGTAACCCTCGATACCGGGAGCGACGAGCAGTTATTCGCTTCCAGTTTCGTCCCTTTGTTTACCCAGCCAGGTAAGTAGCAGATCAGAACGAGCTGTGTCTGAAGAGTTACATGGGAGGCCAGAGGAGAGAGTTGGGGTCTAATAGACCTCAAATCTCTCCATAAAGAGGACCAGTCAGGGCCCATGCTATCACCAGGGATGTTGTTCATCCCTGGTGATAGCAATAAAGTTAGTACAAAAAAAAGTGTAAAAAAATATATTTTTGTAAAAAAGAAATACGTGCAAATGCGACCGCATCCATTACTCCCACACGCATATGTAAATGGGGATCGAACCACACATGTGAGGTATTGTCACGAGAGTCAAAGCAAGAGCAATAATTCTAGCACCAGACCTCCTGTGCATCTCTAAACTGGTAATCTGTAAGGGTGTTTAAAGCATCGCCTATGGAGAATTTTAAGCACCGTAGTTTGCTGCCATGCCACAGACAGACGTGTGACATGTTAGGTATCTATATAAAAAGATTGGGTTACATTGTATTGGGTTACGCTCTGTCTTGACTGATCCTATTGGTGTTAGAGCTTCCAGCAATGTTGGTTCATTGGAGGATGGTCTCCCTCCCCTTCCTGGTTGATCCTGATGTCATACCTAGATTGAATGCCTCCAATACTTGCAAGTTGATTCTTATCATAGGATTGTTTTTACTCTGACTTTGTTTAGTGGGGTGTTACCTATTCCTGCTTTTCAAGGCCTATCAGCACCTACCCAGTATGTCCTGAGGAAGCTATTGAATAACGAAACGTGCCGACAAGCAAGCATGGAGGAGTTGTGGACCGTTATATATTCTGCTTATTATACTCATCACTGACCTTTTATCTACTTAGTGAAAGGATCCATACCTCTATGTCTCCTATATTGGGTATCTGTTGACCTTGTCAAGCAATAGGGTGTTGTATGTTATATGCAATTTTGAGACTCACTTTTTGTAATAAAGATATAGATTTTTTTTAATTACCGCCTCATGTTGTGCCCATAAAATCCGCCTGTTATTTTAAGAGAAATTTTCTCTTTCAATCCTTTTATAGATCTATTGGATGTTGGCATAGTGGGGGTCCTCCTTTTCTATGTTAGGTATCGATTTACTTGGCGTAACATTGTATTTCACTATATGCAACAAAAATTGGGCTAACTTTAGTGTCTTGTCTTTATTTATTCATGAAAGTGCTTTTTTTCCCCAAAAAAATAGCTTTTGAAAAACTGCTGAGCAAATAACGTGTGGCACCCTATTATTTTATAGGGTTTCTACAAAAAAAAATATAATGTTCAGGGGTTCTAAGTAATTTTCTAGCAAAAAAAAAGAGTTGATTTTTACCTGTAGGAGTGAAGTGTCAGAAACGGCCCGGATGGCAAGTGGTTAACGGTTAGGCTTTTGCTTACAAATATAGAGTAGAGTTTTTGAGGGGGTTAGATACCATTTAAAAGCATTTTCTCTTACAGCGAGCTGGTGGGTACATTTGTGCATAACAAGGAGCATAGTTTCCCTTTAAAGATAATAGATAAACTACATATACTTTCAAGGTGCATACCCTCAATAACAACAGTGCTTGTCTTAAGTTGAAAAAAAACCCATTATCTTATCTTATTATTCTTCAATAAGAAAATCAACAGACTGGTATTTTATGTCTCAGATTTTTTATAATTTTTGTATTGAACAATAAAAAGATAAGACAAGTGTTTTTAAATGCAATACAAACACTTTTTTTTATTGAGAGCATGCACCTTGAAAGTCCCAAGACGTAGTTTATTATATTTCGTGTCTCATTGGATGCAGTTCTATGTGACATTTACGCAACCCAAGGGTTGCCTGATAATCCTTCATAGTTTCCTATTGGGAGAGAAGAGTCCCTCACATATAACCTCTTACTGAGTCATTGGTTGTTTTGATCAGGATGTAGGTGGGTCAAATAAGAGTATAGTATAAGGGTTAGATCTAGTGTTAAAAAGTTTATGTTTGGGCAAAATAAAAATAAGAAAAGATCACTACACTCTCGAAAATATACACATTTGCCATGTTTTGTCCCTTTAGTAACATCGCAAGTGCCAAAAAAAAAAAATTCCACTCATCCAGCCAGAAATCCAGTGTGATCCTAACTCCTTTTTATGGGCTGACAACACTGCACTGAAATCTAAAGCAGTGTTGTCAGCCCTGCCCAGGTCTCCTCTGCACTTTAACATCGGTTGGAGGAAATTGATCAGGTGATCTGTGACGAATGGGAATGTAGATGTAGGAACCAAGTCATGGCTGTGAGGTAGGTAGTGAATTTGGCAAGTTAGCGCAAGATTAGAACAGAACCCTAGCAGGGGAAGGTAATATGTTGATGCAAAGTTTCTTTTGGTAGAGTGCAAAAACTTGGATAGCACTGATAGCAGCAGTATTGTATTTAAAGAGTTATCCTAATGTAGTGCTTTTGTCTAAGGGCTCATTTAGACATGTGGCAGTTGTGCTTTTCATAAGCATTTCAGAGGAAATTTGTCACTTCCTCACAGTCGGTGTTAAAAAGCCCAAAACAATGTCAGCGTGGTCCCATGCACTTAAATAGGTCATGTTTGGAGGAGGTTCTGCTTGTCAAATGCGACAGATCGCGTAATCAATCACAATACCACCACAATGGCTTTTAACTTATGGTTTAGCATTTGGGAGGCCATAAAACCACAGCCCAGCTCACTGTTTCTACCACCCTTTGGCCACCCATGTAAATGAGACCTTATGGATTTCATACAATTTTGTTATATCATATAAGGTCAATGCATACATGAAAGATGTTTGTAGGCAGGTTGAATTGCACTGTTACTAGTGAAAAAGCCTACCTGTCCCAGCTGTGGGGAAGCGTTAACTGTTGCAGGTTCAGTTCCCTGGCTTTTTGGTCCAGGGGAAGACTGAGGTCCAGGGCTGTTTGTTCTCCTTCCTGTACTTGTCAGTTGTGTTTGTGAAATTGGGGCTGCTGCTGAAGACCCTGAGACTTTTGAGGACATCCAAGTCATGGATAATGCCATAATGGGATTCTCACCTCCCAGAGGTATGCCTGGGCAGCAACATTATTCTAGTTAGAGTTAGGGGAAAGACGTTCATATTGAACTGTTATGCCACACTTCTTCGGTAAAGTTACATTAACCACTATGAGCCTGGTCTGTAGTTATTCAAAGGGTTGCATGTTGGTTCTGGCGTAGCTGAAGAACCTGGGTCTCTAAACTACTATCCGGCATGAAGTACCACCACTACAAAAAGGGTTAACTCATTAAGACAAGGGGAAGAGGAGTGTAGTTGCTATGGGTAACCAAGTGAAGGAGCAAGCTATAAGCAAACAGTTGTTAGGTGTGGTACCTGGTAAAGTGACAGGTCCTCCAGTAGTGAGGGGGTCAATGTTCTGGCTCCCTCCCTAGCGGTAAGTATCCAAATCGCAACCAGATCTGAATTTTCTTTATGGAGATCTATAGCTTGGTCATGAAGTACGGGAAATGAAGAGTTAATAAGTGCCTGCATGAGGTCCGTGCTATGTGCACAGCAGGACCCCATTCTGTTACTGGGAATGAGGTAACAGAGGTACGCTGGACTGGTGGAGTGGGCGCAGTGGTCAGCATGTCTCTCCTATTGCAACATACAAGTTACAGGGTCATGGGTGTATCATGAAATTAGTGGGCCCGTGTGCAAGCCCACACCGCACCGATCATCCCCGGCTGTCAACCGGGGAGAAATCAGCCATGGGTGCAGTGTGGGTGAGAGCACAGTGGGCCCCCCACCCCTCAGGGCCCATGTTCAGTGAACACCCTGCACCCATGGATGATACACCACTGTACAGGGTGTAATGACATGGGACAAGTTGCTTTTCAGAGGCACTCTATTACTGCACACAGTGAAGACCCATTTCTAAGTTGGGCAGCTGCCTTGATGTTAGATCTTTCAGATGCCCACAGTCTCCACCTGGTCCTCGGCATTGATGAGCTTGCTCCATGAAATGTACCCCTGCGTCTGGGGCAAAATAGGCCCCGTCCACATGTTCTCACTACTGCAATATGGTGGGGCCCTGCTTCACATAAGGGCCCAGAGTAGTTGAGTTATACCCCAGGAGGCAATCACCTGAATATTGTGCAGCTCAGATATAGTTGTGGCCTCTAAGAGAAACAGGTAATGGAGGCACTTTAAAAGAATTGTCTTTCCAGTGACAAACACCTGAAAGTTCACCAACAAAACAGACAATGACATATGGAAAGTCAATACATCTATACCGAGAGTGAATCAACTACAAATGTCCACAGCAGCAAGTGCCAACCCTTCGCAGAGGCAACACTTTATTAATAAAGAAAATGTCAAGCCTTCTTCAAAATGATTGCTAAGGCTGACTGGGTACTGAGGAGTCCGTGTTCAATCACCAGACACATCGCATTGTCCTTTTACGGATGTCCTGTATTGTCCCCTGTGTGACACTTCTAGAACTGCACACAGAACAATCAATTGCAGATAATGTCATACAACTCTCCTGTCAGTAGGAGATCATCAATAATGATATAAAGAGATTTAAAGCTCAACTCTACCCTTAAAAAAAAAAAAAAGCAGCTGTGTATTCATTACAAAATCATCTTATGTGTTTTTAAATGCAGCTAATGTAAGTACCTAAATTGGTATTCATATTGACTTCCTCTAATTTACAGCACAGCAGAGCTTAGACTAAGACTATTGGGCAATCAAGCTCTGTGGCAGTGTTCATGTTCGGAGATTGAACACAGTCACACAGTTAGTCAGGATGAAAAAAGACACATGTCCATCCAGTACAACAACAAAAAAAAAAAATAATAAAAAAAAATGTATATACATATATATATATATATATACACATATACACACACACATACAACCAAATAATCCCATATACAATCCTTCACTCACAGTTGATCCAGAGGAAGGCAAAAAACCCCAGCAAAGCATGGATCCAATTTGCTATAACGGGGGAAAAAATTCCTTCCTGATTCCCCGAGAGGCAATCGGATTCACCCTGGATCAACTTTACCTAAAGATGTTAGTACCCAGTTATATTATTTACATTAAGGAAAGAATCCAGGCCTTTTTTAAAGCAATCAACCGTGCCGGCCAAAACCACCTCTGGGGGGAGTCTATTCCACATTTTCACAGCTCTTACTGTGAAGAAACCTTTCCGCATTTGTAGATGAAATCTTTTTTCCTCTAGACGTAAAGAGTGCCCCCTTGTCCTTTGTGATGACCTTAAAGTAAATAACTCCACACCAAGTTCACTATATGGACCACTTATATACTTGTACATGTTGATCATATCCCCCCTTAATCTCCTCTTCTCAAGAGAGAATAAATTCAGATCCTCTAATCTTTCCTCATAGCTGAGCTCCTCCATGCATTTTATTAGTTTGGTTGCCCTTCTCTGCACTTTCTCCAGTTCCCCAATATCCTTTTTGAGAACTGGTGCCCAAAACTGAACTGCATATTCCAGATGAGGTCTTACTAATGATTTGTACAGGGGCAAAATAATGTCTCTATCTCTGGAGTCCATACATCTCTTAATACAAGAAAGGATTTTGCTTGCTTTGGAAACCGCAGCTTGGCATTGCATGCCATTATTAAGCTTCTGATCTACCAGAACCCCCAGATCCTTCTCCACTATGGATTCCCCCAGTTGTACTCCCCCTGGTATGTACGATGCATGCATATTCTTAGCCCCCAAGTACATAACTTTACATTTATCAACATTAAACCTCATTTGCCACATAGTTGCCCAATTAGACAGTGCATTGAGGTCTGCTTGTAAGTTGGAGACATCCTGCAAGGAAGTTATTCCACTGCATAGCTTGGTGTCATCTGCAAACACTGAAATTGTACTTTTAATCCCAGACCCTATATCATTTATAAATATATTGAAAAGCAAGGGTTCCAACGTACAGCCCGTAGGAGGAAGACGAGTTGATGACTCCACTGTGCTGCTGCTCCCCCCACTGTTAAGTCAGCAACCCAGGATGTGTTCCTGACCATGGGGACACTGCGGTATTGAAGGTCAAGGACCTTGCTCTACTCTCTGGCAGGTGCCTCTAGATTTATTGGCTGCGTAAAATACACATTCTCTGGCAAGTTAAACATTTCACACTGCATGTGTTTATTTAACTGTTTGCCTGGAGTTGTGTTTTATGCAAATTGTGGCTATATTAACCACTTCCTGACCGCCTGCCGTGTTTTCACGGTGGCAGTCGGGTTGTTGAGCGCGAATCGCCGTAAAAAGATGGCGATCTGCGAACAGCCGCTAGGGGGCGCGCGCCCACCGCACTCCTGAGGAGTGTGCCTGCGGCTCGGGGCGGATGTCCGCTGGCGAGCCGCGATGAGCGGCCACAGGGAAAGAACGGGGAACCGCCGATGTAAACACGGCGGTTCCCCATTCTGACAGTGCAGGCATGGGAGATCTACTGATCCCTGTCACTGGGATCAGTTAGATCTCTCATGCCCATGATAGCCCAACCCCCCCACAGTAAGAACACACCCAGGGAACACAGTTAACCCCTAGCTCTCCCCCCAGGTTAACCCCTTCACTGCCAATAACATTTATACAGTAATTAGTGGACATTTCAATTTCTGATCGCTGAATAAATGTCATTGGTCCCAAAAAAAGTGTCAAAAATGTCCGACATGTCCGCTGCAATATCGCAGTACCGCTAAAAATTGCAGATCGTCGCCATTACTAGTAAAATATAAAAAAAATAAAAACCCCAGAAATTAATTCTCATCATCCGTAAACGCGGCCACTTTTGCACAAACCAATCAGTAGATGTCAATTGTGATTGTTTTTTATCACAAATATGAGGAAGAATATGAATCGGCCAAAACCGGTGAAAAAAAAAGTTTTTTTATATATTTTTTTTGGATTTGAATTTTAGCAAAAAGTAAGAAATCTGTGTTTTTTTTGCAAAATGGTCGCTCTTCTTTTGTTTATAGCGGCGATCAGAAATGACGCAGAGGCGATAAAATACCACCAAAAGAAAGCTCTATTTGTGGGAAAAAAAGGACGCAAATTTTGTTTGGGTGCAACGTAGCACGACCGCGCAATTGTCAGTTAAAGCGACACAGTGCCGAATCGCAAAAAGTGCTCTGGTCCTAAAGCTGGAAAACCTTCCGGTTGGTAAGTGGTTAAAGTGTTTGTAAACCTCAGACATGAAACCTGAACAAAGCATATCCCTCTATAGTGTGTACTTGTCTAAATTAAGAGCACAGAGTGTCATTTCTGTCTGCTGCCTCATTCCTCTGCTATTAGCATTAGTCAATTCTGACAAGTTTTCCTGAAACCAAAAGAAAAAAAAAGTGACAGGCAGGGGAGGGAACTCCAGCTGATTGACATCCTCAGCTCAGCTCCTGTGTGCAGGGAGGGGTGTCCCTTCCCTCTTCTCATTGATGTAACTTCAGCTCCCCACCCCCTTCTTTTCAGAGCTCAGTGATCCAGATAAGCCTGAAGTAAAAAAATAAGCATAGGGCTGGCATGACTAGGTAGCAGCGCAAGGGCGACACAAAGGGCACTTTCACATGGGAGCAGGGAGGGGCGGTAGCGGTAAAGCATTTACCTCTATCTATTTACCTTTGTATTAGCTTAACTTCCTAACCTAAACAAATAAGTGATCTAATTGAATTGGTCAAAACAAACATTGACACCTAATAAGCTCATTGGTGAACGTGGTTAAACGAACATCCAAAAGACTGGTACATGAAATAGCACAGGTATTGTACATACCTGTAAGCTATTCATTTTTTCCTTATTAAAACATAGCATAGCAGTGTCATTAAACATCCAGCAGGTGGCAATCAAGATCTATTTAAAGCATATCTAAACCCAAGAACAGCAGCAGCGCAGCATAGTGCAGTTTACCCTTAGCGCTGGTTGACACTAGTGTGATTTTTGTTGCACCTTGAGTTGCAAAGGAAATCACTTTATATTCATTATTGGTGCCCATTCAATCAATGAGACTCATTTTGGAAAAGGTCCTTTTCCTATTTTGGTGCGATTTACAGTGCGACTTGGTTCCACAGAATATGAAAGTCCCATCAAATTCACACTACATAATCACACTGAAAGTTGCCTCCTATTAGTGTGAACCAAGCCTTAGACGTGGTGGCTGGATTAACTGTTCATGCTCTATTACACCTGGTGATCCTGCCACTAACACATTTCCTGTCCTAGAGAGTGACAATACACTCACTGTACTGTATCTATATTCAGGAGCAACCTTGCCATCCTAGGCTACTCACTTATGATTAAAAGCATGGTTTTCGAAAAATATAAAGATTAAACTCATTTAGGTGGTTTCAGCATTGATCCGATGCTGCAGCTGTCCCCAACTGGCTCTCCAGTGAGAACTGAGTGATCAAACAACACTGATTGCTCAGTTCTCCCCTCCAGTGTGAGCAGAGAGCCGTCAGTCACCAGCTCTCTGCTCTCCCCTCCAGCACTCACTGGAGCGCTGGGCTGTGGAGGTGGCAGGAATGGCAGGCTCAGGCTCCCAGCGGCTCACTGAGAGGCTAAGCCAGGTGCCGGTCCTGGCTTCTGGGTGGATCCCAAGTTTAAAGTTTGGATCCTTTTCCTAGCCTAGTTGGGATCCTTTCCTAGCCTCCTGGGGATCACTCCTGGCATCCCCAGGAGAAGTATAGCCAAAATAGCCTTGGCTATATTTCTCCTTTAAGACTACAGTACACCTTCCCCTCTCTTTACCTCCATAACATTGTGTGTCAGTGTTCTATAGTTCACAGAGGTCAGCTAGGCAGGACTGATAAAATTGCTTGTGATTTCAGTGCAGCAAAAGCAGGCTGCACAGGAAGCTATGGGCTCGTGGTATTTCTGGCAGGATCAAATGGGATTTTAAAGCTCTGCTTGGGCACATGTCACAAAACACTTTGATTGGTATATTTATCAGAGCAACAGGAAGCAAAGAGGAACAGCTGATTGATGGGGTTTATATGCACTTTAATTCTAAAATGTATGGCAGTAGATTTCATCCTGCATCAAAGAGAATTTATGATAGACACAAGCATTCATTTCCCAACTATATAAGGTTGCAGCAGAACTAACCTGACCGGGACAAGGGGTGGGCAAGAGGGGAGCCTGCCCTGGGCACTGTGGTATCATGTAAGGTGGGAGGAGCCATGAGGAGATTGGAGGGGAGGGGACTTGTGTTGGAATATACAAATACAGTCCAAAATAGAGTCCATATATCAACAATGGTTCATGCAAAGAGATCCCACAACCAGTGCACAACAGAATTCTTCTAATCTCTTCTTTGTGACAGTTTTCACCAACGTGCGGTTATGGAATAGGTGGCAACTCACCAGATATTTTGACCCCCTTTTTACGGGAAGGTCAAAAAATGCCTCTGGAACCAATGTTCCTTTAAAGGAATGAGTCAACTCTCTTCACTCCCTTGGTTGTCATCTGAGTCCGCTAAATGAGGAAAAATTACTCCACCAGGGACAAGGATAAAAACTCCATTGTGTAGTATTTATTTCAAATGGTAAATAAAATCAAATAAAATCACACTCACATTTCCATGTGCCTGGTCCCGGCACTAGGTTTAACCAGTGTGTAGCTCGTGAGCCTAAGTGGCAGACAGCTGATGTTCAGAAAGTGTGTGCCAAACCACCGTTTGTATGCCGCATGGCGTTCGCATACTACGTCCGGAAATTCACGAAAGAACGTCTTCTACGTACATTTCGCTGTCTTGGCGTCTTCAGGAAGTGACGTAATTCTTCCGGTTTTACTTTTATACACAAATGCTAAATTTTGATTGGTTGGCTTCCCCAAAATGGAGAGCGCTGAATTTTTCATGCACCCAGGCTCATGGCTTACGCTGTTCAAACCCAGTGTATTATCAAAACATTAAAACGTTATCATTAACTTGCAAACCATTTGACAATTTACAGGTCCATTTTATATACGGTCTTTTCCTTCTTTTAACCCTATATATCTTTATCCATGCAATAAATCGGGAATGCTGAACTAACTCCCTCTGGTGGTCGCAATCCCCTGCGTTAGCAGGCTACTGCATTCCCTGACCCACTTTCCCGAATATTTCAACTTTAAACTGGTTCCCATAAATTGTAAAAAGATAGTAAATTATATAAAATCTTTAACAAAATTATAAATTGTAAATTATGAGAAAAACATAAAAAAAAATTTGGAAAAAAAAGGGGGAAACGTGTAATTATTAGTCCGTCAAGAAACATTGAAGGTCAATGTCCTTGTTAAGTCCCTAGGGTTGTAAACTTTGTATTCTATGGATCCAGCGAGTCTCCATCTGGGATACTGCTTTCACCATGTCTGTACCCCTCCAATGGGGCTGTACTTTATACCCCCAAAACCTAAGCAAAGTGGGGTCCCTATTATGAACCAGTCTGAAATGGTTTGATACACTGTGGAACTTGAATCCCTTCTTGATATTATCTACATGTTCCCCCACTCTCTTGGCTAGGGTTCTGGTGATTCTCCCTATGTATTGGTAATTGCATGGGCACATCAAGAGATATGTTACATATCTGGAGTCACCGGTTATGAATCTCCTGATTTTGAACTCCTCACCTGTTACTCCTGAGGTGCAATTTGTTATGTTTTGTTTATCTCTTGAAGTTTTGCACCCTTTGCATCTTCTACATCTGTAGAAACCTACCCTATCCAAAAAAGTGGGCTTTTTCTTATGGGGTTTTGGAACATTTTTTGCTACCATATTTCTCAATGCTGGAGCCCTTCTATAGATGAATTTTGGCTAAGAAGGGATAACCGACCTGAGGGTAGGGTCTTTTTGGAGGATAGGCCAATGTTTGACGATTTTTTCCACTTCCTTGTGTTGGACATTAAACCCAGTCATAAAAGGCCCAGCCAAATTCCTCCCCTTTTGCTGTTTTTTCTCCATTTTGCAGGAGGGAGGCCAACTTTATCCCTAGTTTTTAGAAGCTCTTTTCTGTTATAGCCTTTTTCACAAAAGCTTTCTATAAGAAGGTTTGATTGGGTCACAAAGTCATCATTTCTATGGCAATTTCTTTTTATCCTAAGAAACTGACTTTTAGGTATCGCTTTAGTCCAGTTATGATGATGACAACTCCAAGTAGATATATACCCATTCCTGTCCGTTTCCTTGAAGAAGGTACGGGTCTCTAGGTGGGAATCCACTCGGAATATCTCAAGATCCAAAAACTGGACAGAAGCGGGATCCCAATGGCTGGTAAATCTGGCTCCATAGCTATTTGTATTTATAAAGGACAAATTTTGCAGTTCAGATGACTCCCCTTCCCAAACTATAAAGATGTCATCTATGAATCTTAAATATAGTTTGAGTTGCGGCCATTGGTCAGTGAAAATACTTTCCTCTTTCCATTTGTTGAGGAATATAGTAGCCACACTGGGGGCATAACGAGCCCCCATGGCCACACCCTTAATCTGTTTATAATAATCTCCCACATACCAAAAATAATTATTTGACATGGCCGTATCCAAGGATTCAATAATATACTCTATCTGTGGTGTTTTTAAGGTAGAGTACTTTTGTAGAGCCCAAGTGGTGGCCTCAATGGCATCCTTCTGTTTTATGTTCGTGTATAGGGATTCAACATCTATTGTTGCTAACAATGTCTGCTCTGTAAGTTGGACCTATTGTATTCTATTTAGGAGGTCCTTTGTATCCTTAAGATAGGCTCTACCCCTAGCTGCTAAAGGTTGGAGAAAAATATCGATGTACTCCGCCAATCTAGAATACAACGACCCTATGCCACTAATAAGGGAAGTGGATGTGTACTGGGAGGAGGGAGAATTTATACTTAGGGGGTAATCATGCAGATTAGTGCTCATTTGTTTTTTTTGGGGGGGGATTTTTGTGGACACAATGCTTGTGCATCTTGGGGGGGGGGGGGATGCAGTTTAGCATGTTCGCCCTGGGCACCAGATGACCTTGTCCCAGCACTGAACCCTGCATTCAATGAACCAATTAGAGTTGCTGCAGTTCCACAACTATTAAAGTGTGGTCAGTGCAGTTTTGGTGTGAATACTAAAGGGGTGGCATTGTCGGGTTTACAAACCAACTTACCTAGCCGCACTTCACTTGGACAAGGTTTAAAGCTATGACAATCTGAAAATGTATTTCTGTTATCAGATTCTTTTATAAAGCCTTTAGGAAATGTAAAGAAATTGCTATAATAATCTTCTAGTACATTGCATTTCAGGACTGAACACCCAGAGCTAGTAAACTTTTATCTAGAGGTTTCAGCAATAAAAATAGTATCAAATAAATACTCTTATATGATATGAACCTTAAAGCAGTATTAAAGAGGAACTGCAGTCTGCTCACATAATTTGTAATTAAAACATCTTTGCCATTCTGAAGCTTCCCTCCAACCACTGTGCATATTATTTTATATACACTGTGATTCTGTATTTGCCAAATATGCTGCAGAAATCTCCCTCCACTGAATCTGGCTGCAATCATTTTAACTGTGGGCAGCTGAAGCTGCTGCCTGTTCACTTCCTGGATTTACACAGACACACAGAGGCACACCTCCAGCTCTGCAGCCCTCATTGGTCCTCTTAGGATTCATCCCCCCTCCCTTCCTGGCAAACAGAGCGAGAGAAAGAGCTGTGCATGATGTCCAACGCTGTGGCATTTTTCCAGACAAGAAACAGGAAGTGGGCTGTATAAGGTATTTACAGGCGGAAAGAAAATGTATTACTATCCAAAGTTAAAACAACAAGGGCACAGGATTTAATAGATGGAAAGATGAAAAAAAATGATGCAAAAAAAAGAAGTTCTACTTTAAATACAAAACTACAACTCTAATATATTGCAGCATACCAATCATTAGATGTGGTGGCTGCATTCATTTTTTTAAATTTTAGGGGGGCTTTGCCCGTTGGTTTTCACCTGGTGATCTGGCCAGTAGCACAGTGTCTTATTAGAGTGCCACACTACAGATGGAGTACAAGGTCACCTTTGGAAAGCAGCATTGTCAGTCTGGGGGAGGGGAGTGTTAGATGTATTAGCAGTTTTAGGATACACTAACAAATTGAAGCCAAACTCAAACTCACACTTTATAAACTGTTACAGCAAACAGTTTTTACTTTTTAAGATAAAGGTTTTACAAAAATAAAACTGATCATTGTAAGCACCCATCAGCATCCAATGGTTTGTCTCATCTCTGCAACTGATACATCTGCTTATTCTTTTGAAAAACAGACATACTGGCCAGATCACCAGGTGAAAATAGAAGAAGATGTAAACCTAAAAAAGAAAACGAATACAGCCTTGACATCCAAAGATTGGTAAGCTGTAATATCATAAATGTTAGCTTTTGGGATTAGCTCTTCGCTGCCAGGTTCGTACGTTGTACTGACCCGAAAATGGGGGGCTTCATACACAATCCGGTGGTCAGCCGATTGCTTCCACACGCCCTCGGTACCCCCGCCATGTATTCCGGGCTCCGCTTGCCCATCTGCAGGCCTGAGTATGACATAGTGGGTGCCAGCAGGTGGAGGGGAAGGAGAACACACATCCGCTCTCCTCCCGCTCTTGCTGTGACCCAGAAAGCAATGTGTATGACATCACTTCCGGGTCTCCTGTCACTATTCCTGACTATCATCGCTGGAAAAGGATGCATTGCAATGCATTCAGGAGCCAGGAGGAGACATGCATGGTATTTTTGTCCCCTATGTGATGAAAAAAAAAAAAGTTACACCCAAGCACATAAAATCTCCCTCCCTAAAAATTGAGCCCCCCACAAATACACATGTACACATGAACGTAAACGCACACTTCGGGGGCTCCTATGCATGAAAACGCTGACTGCGATACACATTACATATTGCTGCACATGCCAGAGTGAGTGCAGGAATTCTAGCACAAGCCCTCCTCAATAACACTAACCTAGTGACCTATAGGGGGCTTTTGAAGCGTTGCCTATAGAAAATATAGGGTACTGAAGCTTGTCGGCATTTCAAGGGCATACACAAATTTAAGCTTTGGCATGTTGGATATCTATTAATGTGGTAAAACGTGGGTAGTTTATTGCGTTTGTTTGCCCTAAAATTCACTTTAGTGTGCCTTTCACTGAAATTTTGCCTAGACCTTTTTGGCAATATTGTGTGACATAAAAAATTGAAACTATCACCATTTTATTCTCTAGGGTGCCTGCTTTCAGAAAATCTATGTTGGGGATGTTAATGTTATCTTCAGACCTAAAATTATTTTTTTTAACCGTGTATGCAAAAAAAATGCAAAAGCGGCTCTGCAAGCGAAAAGGTCAATACCGCTTTATACTGCATCTAAAGCCAATTTTTGTTTTGGGTAGTGAGTAGGGGATGATTATAATCTATCAGAATTGTATTGTCTCATATTTACTTTCCTCTAAAATACTTAAAGTGTTTGTTACCCCAACACGTCATATTCTTGATATGTGATTGCTGTACCATCTACTTGTATGAAACAGTATTGTGTCCTCTTTGTATTGCTTCCTTTATGCCAGTCCCTCTGCTTTTAATTAAAAAACTGACCATACTTAGCATGAGAGCACACCATGGTCAGTTCTCTGGCTGTGTTGATAACTCAGCCTCCTCTCCTCCAAATGACAGAGGGCACGGTGCGGCTCTCCTTCTGGGTGAACATCATATGACAACGGCTGCTCCCGCATGGCAATCGTGGCCGCACCATGTTGCTAGGACACAGTGCGACCCGATCTCTGTAAAGAGCTGCTGACGCGGCTCTTTAACCATGTGATTGGCTGTGTCCAATCACATCCGGTCACATGTAAATACAGGAAGTGCCGGTAATCGCCTCACATTGACATAGTGTGTGACGAGGAGAGCCAATCAGCGGCATCTCCTCGCAGGGATCATCAATGCCCTGATTATAATGAAACACCACTAGTGCCAGCAATCAGTGCCCACCAGTGCCAGCAATCAGTGCCCACCAGTGCCAGCAAACGTTGCCCATTAGTGATGCCAGTCAGTGATGGCTTTCATTGCCCATCACTGCTGCCCATCAATGCTCATCAGTGTGACCCATCAATGCTCATCGGTGCCGCCTATCCATGCCACCCATCAGTGCCCACCGGTGCCACCCATCAGTGCCCACCAGTACCACCCAGTGTCCACCAGTACCACCCATCAGTACCCACCAGTGCCACCCATCAGTGCCGCCTATCAGTGCGGCATATTAGTGCCTCCTCATCAGTGGCACCTAATCAGTGCCCATAAATTGTTGTTTTAAGTAAAAAGTAAAAAAACCCAGCAGTGATTAAATACCACCAAAAGAAAGCTCTGTTTATATGATGAAAATGATACAAATGTCACATGGTTACAGTGTAGCATGACTGCGCAATTGTCGTTCAAAATGTGAGAGTGCTGAAAGCTGGAAAATGGCCTGGGCAGGAAGGGGGTGAAAGTGCCCAGTATTGAGGTGGTTAAACTGAATGGTTTGTTTTACAATGTGATTGTTTACAATAACTTTAACTCTGTACTTACCCTGTGCACTAAAAATATTAAGCCCTCACATACCTGAAAGATTCCTGCCCTGAACCGAAAACTAGCTGCATCTGGATGCTAGAGCTGGAAATAATGATGTAAAACTTTTCTTACCTCTCCTCGGTCTCCCAACATGGAATCCTTTGGTTTTGGAAGTTGTTGGCCACTAATTATTCGAAGAACAAGCTGCTTCTTAAGCTGGCCTGGTAAGGGGTCTTCTGAATTTGGGTTAAAGGCACCTAAAATTTGAACAGTGACAGTTTAGTTTATGTAGAATTATATTTATCTTAACTATATACAAATGCAATGTTGTTAATTCCTGATGGCTGGCTTTAAGATATTTCCTGGTTGGGTCCCCAAGACAATGAAGCTTCCATTACAGCCCTACTCACATTTATTGATTTTCCTGGGGGCACATGCCTGCTTTAAACCTCATAAAACACATTTCATAGAAAGCCCATTCATTAATATGTTACTATGTGATGCAGCTCAGAGCATTTTTACAAATGTTGTTTCTTAAAGTCTGTTAATGGGCCATTGAAATTGTTTTCTATTGCATCTCCATCACTACCAATAATACCTGTTCTTGAAAAGCATTGTACACTTTGCATATCCATGAATAAAAACCGTGAGGTTGATTTACCTAAGGAATAGAAGCTGTTCACTTAGCAAGGTTAATGTTCACTTTGCAGTGTGAATGATGGCAAATAAAGGAAAATATTTTGTTCACGCTGGATGCCCATTCATGTTCCAGGTAGAGAGAGTAAAAGTCCGGCACTAGGACATCTGGGCATAAAATATTGATATAGTTAATCCATCAAACCATAAAAAGGAATCCGTTCTTAAAGATTGATGCATTTGAGCCTCCTACATAGGTCTTGGTCATAATAATCATGGTCCAGGTAGATGAAAACAAAAACAGAATATTTGCTACCATATGATTGGGAGTTCAAAGTGAACTCAAATCAATTACTAATATCCACTTAGCTAAGTGAAGAAACAATTTGCACAGTGAACACTCACCTTTCTAGGTGAACAGCAATTATCCCTTTGGTAAATCAACCCGTGAGTCTAAAATCTTCATAAACGGTTGTAGGTGCTCGTAATAACACATTACAACATGCTTATAGGTGTGAAAAGGTACGCTAGCATAGAATGCAGAAGAATTGGTTGTGAGACAGTCAATCAGAGGTTGTGAGACAGTCAACAGTAAATGGCTTCAAACATGCTTGGGATAAACATAAATCCATAGTCAGACAACAAGGTTAATGTAAAAAAAAAAAAAAAAACTAAAAAAAAAAATTAAAAAAAAATAAATAAAAAGGGGCAGACTCGATGGACTACTCAGTCTTTTTCTGCCGTCACTTTTCTATGTTTCTATGAATTAGATACCCTGATTCTTCTTGCAATCTGTGTCTCCATTGGGGAAAATTGCTCTCACTTTGGGATATATATACACAGTTGTGCTCATACGTTTACATACCCTGGCAGAATTTATAATTTCTTGGCCATTTTTCAGAGAATATGAATGAGAACACAAAAACATTTCTTTCACTCATGGTTAGTGTTTGGCTGAAGCCGTTTATTATCAATCAACTGTGTTTACTCTTTTTTAAATCATAATGACAACAGAAACTACCCAAATGACCCTGATCAAAAGTTGACATACCCTGGTGATTTTGGCCTGATAAATGCACACAAGTTGGCACAAAGTGGTTTGAATGGATATTAAATGTAACCATCCTCACCTGTGATTTGTTTGCTTGTAATTAGTATGTGTGTATAAAAGGTCAATGAGTTTCTGGACTCCTGACAGACCCTTGCATCTTTCATCCAGTGCTGCACTGATGTTTCTGGATTCTGAGTCATGGGGAAAGCAAAAGAATTGTCAAAGGATCTGCGGGAAAAGGTAGTTGAACTGTATAAAACAGGAAAGGGATATACAAAGATATCCAAGGAATTGAGAATGCCAATCAGCAGTGTTCAAACTCTAATCAAGAAGTGAAAAATGAGGGGTTCTGTAGAAACCAAACCACGGTCAGGTAGACCAACTAAAATTTCAGCCACAACTGCCAGGAAAATTGTTCAGGATGCAAAGAAAACCCCACAAATAACTTCAGGACTCTCTGAAAACATGCGGTGTGGCTGTTTCAAGATGCACAATAAGGAGGCACTTGAAGATAGATGGGCTGCATGGTTGAGTTGCCAGAATAAAGCCATTACTACTCAAATGCCACAAAGTATCCCGCTTACAATATGCCAAACAGCACAGAGACAAGCCTCAAACCTTCTGGCATAAAGTCATTTGGAGTGATGAGACCAAAATTGAGCTTTTTGGCCACAACCATAAACTCTACATTTGGAGAGGAGTCAACAAGCCTGTGAAACACGGAGGTGGATCGCTGATGTTTTGGGGATGTGTGAGCTACAAAGGCACAGGAAATTTGGTCAAAATTGATGGCAAGATGAATGCAGTATGTTATAAAAAAATACTGGAGGAACATTTGCATTCATCAACCAGGAAGCTGCGCATGGGATGTACTTGGACATTCCAACATGACAATGATCCAAAACACGGTCAAGTCAACCTGTCATTGGCTACATCAGAATAAAGTGAAGGTTCTGGAGTGGCCATCTCAGTCTCCTGACCTCAATATCATTGAGCCACTCTGGGGAGATCTCAAACGTGCAGTTCATGCAAGACAGCCCAAGAATTTCCAGTAACTGGTGGCTTTTTGCCAAGAGGAATGGGCAGCTTTACCATCTGAGAAGATAAAGAGCCCCATCCACAAATACCACAAAAGACTTCAAGCTGTCATTGATGTTAAAAGGGGGGCAATACACGATATTAAGAACTGGGGGTATGTAAACTTTTCATGTGGGTCATTAGGGTAGTTTCCGTTGTCATTGTGATTTAAAAAGAGTAAACACATTTGATTGACAGTAAATGGCTTCAGCCAAACATTAACCATGAGTGAAAGAAAAGTTTTTGTGTTCTCATTCATATGCTCTGAAAAATGGCCAAGAAATCATAAATTCTGCCAGGGTATGTAAACTTATGAGCACAACTGTAATATATATATATATATATATATGGGAATTCATCTATTATAGGAGATACTGGGAAAATGTGTCCAGCCTAAGCGAGTGACATTTCTACAACAAATATTTTATAAGTAGACCCGTTTGTGGCCAGGAGATGCAAGAAAAGGAGAGTGGAAGCCCACCCAAAGCAGGAGAGAATTCCTCCAATAACAACTGTCAAGACTCACCACTGGAAGATTTCCTCTCACCACCTGCTCTTGTAAAATGTTTAATTTCTCATCACTTTCTGACCCAGTAACAATGGCCATAGCAAGGAAAAAAAGTTTGGACACACTGTAAGCCACCATATAAAAACGCAAGGACTTTTACTCACTGTCCTTGCAATCGAACAGCAGCTTGGATGTAAATAACACTTGTTGGTTTAACCAATAGTTTATTTATTTTTTACAAATTCTTCATGGCCTGAGGCAGGTCTTTTGTATGTGTATATATATATATATATATATATATATATATATATATATATATATATTTCCTATATGGTGTCCCTCTTTGTCATTTCAGAAAGTTAGTATGCATGCCTGTATCTTTCTCTGTACTGATATTTGGATCAGAGTGTGTTCTATATACAATATACACAAATGTTAAAAATGTTGAAAGAAGCAACAGCAAGTACTTTTCTATAGTGTGAACTACGGTATATATATATATATGCATTATACTTGTCTATACCAGCAGGTGGCACTGCAGCATGATAGTGTGTATTCTATGGTACAAAGTATTAACAAGATGTACCTTCTGTATCTAAGTGTGTACTTGTTTGTTGTTTCCTTCTTGTCTATGATAAAAGACATGTAAATCTACTCCTCCATGAAAATAAAGTATTATCTGCAACCAAGAAGCTTCCAAATCATGATTTCAATACTCAGCTAATCAAGAAGAGTTATAGGGGTTGCAGTACAAAAGAGAGCTTTAGTTATTGCTCGCACATAGATATTTCGTAAGAAGTGATGTTTCAGGGATCAAGTTTAGGAAAGAGCAGGAATGCCTGAAAAGACGCTGCTGTGAGCAATATACACAACTTTCTTTGTGCTGCAACCGCCTTTGCTTATTTATGGTGATTACACGGACCTTCCTGGTTTCGGCCAATGGTGCAGTTCACCCTTATAGAACATACATGTGTGTGTTTAAAATGTTTTTTTTTTTCCTTGTGTAAAGGAGGACACAGGATGTTTCATATATGAGTTTTCCCCCAGTAGCCTAATGGTGCAGACCCTCTGCAATGCTTTCGGCAGTATTAAGCATAACTCCATCATCATTTTCTCACCATGACACATGCATTTTGGCTTCAGAACATAACCGCAGTTGCCGTTGCTGTTGAACTTGGCTCGGTTTAGCTGCAGCATCCTTCCTTCCGACTGGTAATTTAAAGCAACTGTTAAACAAACAGAGAAGACTTTGTGACATCAACAACACATGCTGACACAATCAATAAAGTCACTGCATAGCTTATATTAAAGTTTATTTTTATCTTGTTATATTGAGAAGGGTAAGGATCGGGTCCTGAAAGCACTTCAAGTTACACTCTGTGGAAGTACTTGGAATCTCATTACAAATAAAAGCTCAGAGGAGTATAAGGCAGCCATCACAATTACAGCCGTTGAACAACGATAAGCCTATGCACATCCTTCAGAATTCATTTACTGATGATTGCCCCTACTAAACCTGCTGGGAGTTGGTTCCATCTGGCCACTCACCTTTGGGTTAAATCATTCTATTTAATATGACCTCTATTTTTCCTGACCTTCCTGAGAATGTCTCTTTGTAAATGACTCGTAAACTTTGTCTTAAAGTGAAACACCACCCAAAAGTGGAAGTTACGCTTTAAGTTTTCCTCCCCCGCCACATTTGGCATTTCTTTTTTTTGGGTTTGCGTTTTGACAGGTACCTGCTCCCACTTCCACTCGGATCACCTGGGTGATCTGAGCAGAAGTTTCCTGGGATATGTCACAGGTTCAGTGGAACATGTCTGCACAATATGTTAGCACAGCCACCTGTATTCTCTATTAGGAGCTTGGGTGGCAAGGTGACAACATAGGAGCACAACTATGGGACTGGTGTCATCCCACGCTCGCAAATGATTGAACAAGGACCTTTATGGATTACCAGGTATTCTTTTAATAAAATCTGCAGATTAAAATAAAATGAAAACAACTTTTGAAACTATATTACCATTTAAAAGCTTATACGAGTGTAGCGGGTGCCCCGCTATTTCTTCGACTTTTGCTAAGCAGCCGCTGTAAATACGCAGGCTCTTCTAGAAGGGACAAATGCACCTATCAGCCCCTGCAGTGGAACTTCTTCTTTCACAGACTGAACTTAAGTGGATGTCCCCTAGCAATCTCTTCTTCGTAGCTCTGTTATCAGCCTGATAAGTTCTCACTCGTTCTGGTTGGTCAGGACATAGAATTAGAGTTGTGGGAGGTTGCTAAAAATAGATTAGCAGGCTGCTAAACAAAACACAGTCAGAGCTCTGCATGTGTGGGAAGGGGGTGTGTGCCTTTCCACCAATCAGCTTTCTCACAGTCCCTCAGAGTCTCTCAACATCTAGCTATCAACCCCTCCCAGATAGGAATGAGGTAGTGGAAAATCTAACAGAACATGCATTTTCTAAACAGTGCATCAAAGGGAAGACAGGAGAAATACATATAAGATGTATATAGGGAGGTTTGTGTCATCTCTGTGTATCATATGAGGCTGTTCACTTCACTGGGTATATGGAGGGTTTACATCCACTTTAATATAATGTGTACAGAGAGACACAGATGGATCAAGTTACACTGCTCTCTGGTGTGCTTCTATGGGGCTAGAGAGAAACAGCCAATGGAAGAAACAGTTGCAGCAGCCGATGCAAGGGACTTTAACAAGCTGCAGAATGGGCTGCAAGGCATTCTAGAATATGAAGTCCCTTTACCAGACGGCCCCATAGCCTTGTATGGAGTATGGAACTACAATCCTATGCATGCTCTGGGAGAGAGGAGGAGAGAGACTCCATCTTGATTGTCTGAGGAGAATTTGGTGAAAGCGTGGCAGAGGAAGAGAAAAGACCTAAGAGAGGGGTGTGGTCTCTTGGGTCTTTCTACTGTTTGATCTGAGGCCTCTGGGACAGGTCGGTACATCCAGCTAGAGAGAGAGGATCCCAGGTGCACATCCAGGCACACCTGCACCAACAGAGAAGCATTCCAGTGTGAAGTGACCAGTCACCACCAGGAAAGCCTGCCTGTCCCAGGCAGTTTGTTTGGGCCTTGATCGATCGCGGGATTGGGTGAGAGGGCTGGGCCCATTTGCAAGAAACAAGGACACTGCATAGATGGAGCTATATTGAACCCTGTATACCAGACATGCTGGTAGTCATCTTTCTGACACTTGTAGAGCTTCAGGATACAAGGCCATTATGTTATTAAGATACTATATACAGATATCATTGTCCCTTCACCCTGCTGAGGAAAAGCTTGCATTCTTCAATTAATGATCAGGGCCAGTTATGTTATTTGGGCCTGCTACCCAGGAATTTAAGTGCACCAACGAGAGTAGCTAGCTGAAGATGCCAAGACTTATTTAACTTCAAAGGGACTGAAGTTACTATTGCCGTATGGCCTCACATACACATATCCAAGACTCTGTATATGCAGTGGGTGTGTGGGACAGCCTATCTGGGAAGTTAAGATATTGACTGTTTATTTTGATTACAGTATTTGTTATTGGGCCTGTGGTGCCAGGACACAGAAGAGAGAGATCGAACATAGAGAGGGTTAGTCTTATACACTCCTCCTGCCTGGAGCCAAACTTGAGTAAAGGTAACCAATCTGGTACAGATTGACATTTTTGTGACTTTATTGTTATTAAAGGGTTTGCGCTGCTCTTGGGGTTATTCTAAGGTTCTGAATTCACTGAAAGCAGCCTAAATGTACTATTGAGCTATATTGCTTATAATTTCAGTTTATGTTGTTCTATTGTATTCCTCGAACATATTGCCAACGGTTATTACTTATCCACAGGAATATTACAGTAAAGACAATTTCTGTGTTTTAGAATACCGTGTGTGTTTCTCATTGATCCTTGCACACACACTATTGCCAGGTGTGCCAGAGGGAACTGAGGCTGTTATTGGGGTTGAGAGGTGGAGTAATGGAACTGAACTTACTCACGCGGCTCCTGCAGGGGCTAATGCTACATGGGGTTTTAGTAAATTAGTTAATATCCACTTTAAAGGCCATTGACTCTGAAGATTGTTGTGCTGAATACCCTCTGGTGTGCCACTTATCTGTTCTTCGATGAGGCAGGGGTAAGGCGCTGGATAATGATCTTTTACCAACAGAATGGAAGCCAAATGGCCTAGGTTTGGAGGCTCTCCACAAAGCGGGGACGACTAAAAAACAGGGTAATGTAACAAAAAAGTTGAAGTGCCACATCACTGTTGAAAGGTCCAGATATGACTTTATTCAGAAAGTCAGGGAGACGATCAAAAGTGTAGCCACTGCCTTTCAGAAACCAAAACCACCCACCTTCATCAGGGTTTGTGGCTGGAAACAATATAAATGGACGAGAAGTAAAATGGACCTTTAATGGTATTTCTTCTAGTGCAGTGGTTCTCAACTCATGTCCTTGGGACCCACCAACAGGCCAGGTTCGCAGGATAACTGAAATACATCACAGGTGATATCATGTGCTGCTCAGTGATTGCAGTATTCTAGTCTGCATCTCCCCAAGGTAATACTTAAAATCTGGCCTGTTGGTGGGTCCTGAGGACAGGAGTTGAGAACCACTGTTCTAGTGTGATTACAAGCACAGGTCTGGTCTGCAACTGGTTTGCCCTCAAAGACAGAGGTCACGCAAACTGTTGCACCAGAAAAAGTGCCAACAAACAACTCAAGAGCCCAACAATGATTTTTTAGTGCAACAACCAATGTGTTTCGGGGGCCATATATCTACCTCTATTCCCAGGGCTTAAGTACTATTAAATGGTTCAAGGCAAGGCTAGCTAACCCATCAATCATGGGCAGTTGATGGATAAATCAAGTGCCTGTATTTTCCTTCTGTGGCAGCTGAAAGCCGGTTTCTTCTCCTCTCCCTCCCGCTGGCATTCAGCTGCCACAGGAGGAAAATACAGGGGATCAGTTCCAGTAAATGCTGCTCACACGTTACAGTCTGATTTTACAATCTTTTATAGATTTAAAATCTATGCAGTGAAAAGCCTGATTAAATGTAAATTGATCAAATTGTTTCAGTAGGCTCCTGCACTTCATTGCTGTTGCTAAATTTAAAAGAAAATCGTAAAACGATTGTAAATCAGAATGTAACTTGCCAGGCAGCTGGGATCCTGAAGAGAAGATCAGGAGCCCATCTGTGTAATGGTTCAAGATAATATCACCATCTGTAGAAACTAAAGAACTATCTTGCCCACAACAAAAAAAAACTCACAGTGAAATCAGGAGAGAGAGAAAAACATCAGGCTACTTATAATGTGGAGATGTCGGCCGGTAAGACATAAAATTAAGTGTTAAGTGTGTATTCGATCAAAAGTGCATAAGAAACCGTGTATTGACTTTGTTGAGCTTGCGAACCACTACTGCAAGTGGTACACACAACCTTGATCATGTGCATTTGAAGAATACCTCTGTCTCCATGCAGTTCTTTAGGAAACAATGGTTGCACACAGATGCCCTGGGTTGGTCCAAATTCATTGGTTATGGACTGGTAGGAAACATTGTGTAGTCAAGGTAAAAAAAAAAAAAAAAAAAAAAAAAAAACCATCAAATGTCAGAGGCCCCAAAAGATGCTGATATACAAAGCTTGGCCAAATATCAATTGATGCGGAAAAGATATGTTTATTAGACACTTCTCTTTTCTACATCAACCGATATTCATCCAAGCTTTACCCATTACCCAATTTTTGGGGTGCCGCTGCCATTTTATTTCCAAAACCATCAAATAGCAGAGAGACCCCAAAAATGGTAATAGATAAAGCTTGGCCAAATATCAATAGACATGGAAAAAATATGTTTATTAGACTCATTTTTTCAATCGATATATATCCAAGCTGTATCTATTACCTTTTTTTGGTGTGCCGATGCCATTTCTTTTTCGATAATTGTTAATGGTTTTTGAAACCGTCATACAAAATACAAAGCATGTCATATATGATTATGTACTGTGTTTTATCGAACAGATATGACATAAGGTTTCCAACATTGCACAACACACACCCAAGGTCATCACCACATTAACAAACCTTTGCTCGTGTACCCGAGATACGGTGGAATGGCAAAGTGGGGTAAAAGGTGAACAATAAAGTGAACCCCTGTATCAAAAAGGCTTGCCATGACCTCATGCACACTGCAGCTAAAAAAATAAGCTGCTTTTACAGGTATTTGAGCTTTTATTTCTCTGCCCAAGCTTGTGCTCTTTTGCACATTTTTGTTAAGATTCTTTGAGCTTTTATTTTTTTTTAACACAAGCGTTTTTTTCACAAACCCTCCCCTCAGCTAGTTTTTTCTTTTTTTTGGCTTATTTACCAGCGCTTTTGAACTTTTTTGCGCCTTTTCAGGATGTGTTTGGGCACTTTTCTGCTCCTCTCAATAATGCGAGTTTGTTTTTTCAGTTTTTTTCTGCCTGTAAGAACATATGCCTGTAAACTCCTGAAAAAGGCGCGGGGGGGGGGGGGGGT
>BLSH010438581.1:115012-127857 GCA_018402905.1 Glandirana rugosa | reverse complement strand
TGACAGTAAGGGGGTGGTTATTTACTAAAGGCAAATCCACTCTGCATAGGTGTGCGTAGCCTATTGCATTAGGGTGTGCACCCTAAAGCTCAAGCACACGTGTGTGTCTACATATACAGTATATGACCCCGGCACACTGATCTCCCAGAGCTGGCACTGTAAAAGAAGTGCAGAGCCAGTAAGAGGGAGAGCTTTCCAATCTTCCTGTTGGTACAGGGAGTGAAAACAGCGTTATTACCTGATAACTCATTTTCCAGGAATCTTCCAGGACGGCTTACAGAGAGAGAGAGAGGCTCCTCCCACCTAACAGAAAACTCATGATCCACATTATAAAAAGACTGCTCTCCAGTAGTACCTCAGTATTAAACAAATAACCAAAGGCTCTGATATATATACAGTATTACTCTATTGGTAAACCATCAACTTAAATGACAGTTATACCCCCATAACCATATGTCATAGACAAGTTGATCATTAAGGGGGGGAAATGGAGCCCTCCTGGAAGATTCCTGAAAAGTGAGTTATCAGGTAATAACTCTGTTTTTCCAAGTCATCTTCCAGGACAGCTTACAGAGAGGACAACATAGAACTACATGATTAGGGTGGGACCACAGCTTTAAGCAACCTCCTCCCAACAATCTGTTCCTGGTTAGAAAACAGACCGGGTTGGAAAGGTTTCACATAGGTTTGGAAGCTGGACCTGGTTACTGACTTGCATATCTGGGGATGAGACCTGATGACGCTGTCAGCCAAAGAAATGGCCCCTGCTCTGTTGGAAAGAGCTTTGTTGTTTTCTAGAGAAAACAGTGATGATGCCTGGTAAGCTTCCATCACTGCATATTTTAATCACCTTGTGATAGCAATATTTTGGCACCCTCTTGCTTTTATCTGGGCTCCAGAACCGAACAAGAAATCTAGAGGTTGATCGCCAATCTATAGATCTTACTACATAATCTTCATTCAAGAGAGCGAGAGTTCTGCCACAATGATATACATACTCAAAATGCATATGCCCACAACTATGACCCTTCTCCCCTCTAAAAGCTGGTATGGTAGCTGTTGAGTGTTTGGAAAGGAACTGGATAAAAAAGAACCTGACAATTGCTCTGCCCAACGTTGGAAGTCTGACTTCATATGGCACATTGTGATACTGCTGGCAAGCTATGCAGATCACCACTTCAGACGACAGCCTGTAGCATTAACAGAATATTTACTTTGACCTGCTATAGCTGTTCTGTTAGGAAAGCTGTGAAAAAGAGATGCACTGTGCAATATTCCCTCCAAAAAAGATTTGGGGAAACCAGCTGCCGTGATCAATCCATATTAATCAGGCCAGCAAATGAAGATATGGTGCTGGACCCAAAGGGAGTGCTCCACTAGAGCCTCAGTGCTCACTAGAATAGCTGCTTCTCCTCCAGTGGAGGAGGAATCTTTGTGAGAACAAAGACACTTTGTCATTTCTCTGCAATGCTTTCTAGGAAACTTCCTAGAGTGTTGGAGCTGATATCCCAGCAGGAGATAATCTGCACGTGCAGGCTGTGCATCTGTCCCTTAGGCAGTTCCCCTTTTGCTCCCTTCCTTTGTCCTACAGGGAGAGGACACAAGGTGGTATGAGCCTTTTACAAGGAGAGACGAGTGTGCAGACAATCATACCATGACCAGCACTCCGCCACCTAGGGAGACCCAAATGAAGCCCCACCACTGGTAGGAAAAAGAGGGATACTCAAACAGCCAGACTCCCCAAACCCACTCTGCTGGTCTGTGGATTGTACAGAGTCAACCCAAAACCTCTGGTGTACCCTACACCAGGGAGTAAGAAAAGGGAAACCCAGTTCTAGCCTCTTTCTTACCTTAGGGTCAGAGTCTGCAGGTGTCTCAGACCTGCTTCCAGTCTCCACCGGAGACTTTACCAGCACAGGACAAAATGGCTATGTCCGTATGGCATGTTTTAGTAATTGCATGAAGATACCCTTGCTGTGTATGAACCTTAATGCATTAGGACAACTGATTGCGCAAGACAATGTAAAGGTCTGGTAAAAGCCTTTAAATTCATACAGCCATCTATACCAATGAAGGCTAAACTTCCAGCAGGTCATTTTAACTATTAGGTTCAGTTACTGCTAGTGCGACTCGCCAATGCGACCCCGAACACAAAGTCGCATGACAAGTCACAGCTCATAGATTTCAAATGGCAATTGTTTCAACCTATGTGATTCAAGGTTACAGCGACCCAAGAAAGCATCCTTTAACCATAGAGATGCGATCTCTGATGCAACCCAAATCTAGAGACTGAAGAAAGATCAAAGCCGCACTCCAAATCACGCAACCTTTGGGTCACAACATTGGAAATATAGCCTCAGAGTTAATATATTAGATCGCATATGAGGCATGAACCACAATGTTACCATAAGAATAAAACACAAGCATAAGCTCCAATGTTGAGTATTTAAATACATAGAGTTATAACATACTTGGAGAAGTATAAGGACAGAGACAGAGTATTTATCTAATACCCCACACACAGCCATTTATACATAACTAATGACAATGCCACAAAGCCAACAATTGTTAGAATCAAAAGTCATATTTATAGCCTAGTCTCTGGCTCCAATCCATTACACATCTATATGGTGGAACTCAAGGAGCTCCGGGTGACAGAAGTCTAGGCACCCACACTGGAGTGCACAGCAGATACTGTTACCCTATAGTAGGGTACAGCTTCAGCTCGTAGACATAACCAAATAACTTATTTGGAACAGAAGCAAAACTGAGTCTCCTTAACTGTATATTTAAACAATGTAAATCAACAGTGATTGCTGCATCCTTAACTTACTTTATATAGTGCACACTAAGGTGGGAGACAGATAAAACCTCCCAGCTCATAACATATCCAAATCTAGGATAAATGAAAACTTCTGACACCCTTGAATAAGCCTTGAAGTGTGCAACTAAAGCCATCAGAAGGAAAACACCTGCAGGTATTAACGAGCAATCATTAAACTTGGGTGTTTCCATGCAACCCTTGCATGGAGGTTACACCCAGGAGTCTGCCAATTGAATCATGCAGGATTCCACATCTAAACTTTTAGTTCAGCCTAGGAATGGGTTATTGCCTAAGGCCAAGTCCCAACACATGCAGTGTGCGTTTTTTTTTCAAAAACGCATGGAAAGTAGGTTAAATGGCTTTCAATGGCTTAGTTCACACCACTGCAGTCAGTTCCAGTGCGTTCCAGCTCCAGAAAAAGTAGACCATGCTGCGTTTTTTCTGCACTTAACTATACTGTCCTGATTTTTAGTAGGGGGGAAAAAACTGCACTGGACTGCATCAAAAACACACATGCAGAAAAGCATCCGGAACGGGGGTTAAAAGGTTGCAGCTTCTGCTGATCTCTGGGTTAGCCAGCCCCAGCTCTGCAGTTCATAGGTGTTAGGCCCTCTGCCTCCAAATGACCACACAATGGTGGATAAGAACACTCTGTTTGTGGGAGGCATGCAAACACCCACAGCAACCAATACCCAAAGGGAGGAACTCCTCCTAAGGGTAACCACCTTGTGGCTATTTGCCACAAATTATAGCAAGTGTCATGGTGGGACCAGAGTACATGGTGTAGCTTTGCAGACCAGATAAAGTCTGCTGTAATACTCCTGGGATGGCACCAGGGAATACTTACACAACCACCTTATAGCTGTCCCTTCAGGGGTATCTGCAGCTTGCATTCTGTTTCGGCTTACCAACATAGTTTACCAGCATCAACAAATATGCACCCCTCCCCCCAACTGGGAGTAGTCAGGGATTCTGGATGCCTCTGCTCCAGCCATATAGTATTCCCTCCAAAAAGATTTGGGGAAGCCAGCTGCCTTGATCAATCCATATTAATCAGGAGCTCAGCCAGCAAATGAAAAGACACTTTGTAATTTCTCTGCAATGCTCTCAAGAAACTTTCTTAGAGTGTTGCAGCACTGGAGCTGGTATCCAGGCAGGAGATAATCTGTACATCTGTCCCTTAGGCAGTTCCCCCTTTTGCTCCCTTCCTTTGTCCTACAAGGAGAGGGCACAAGGTGGTATCTGGTATGAACCTTTTACAAGGAGAGACAAGGGTGCAGACGATCACACCATGACCAGCACTCCGCCACCTAGGGCGACCCAAATGAAGCCCCACCACTGGTAGGGAAAAGAGGGATACACAAACAGCCAGACTCCCCAGACCCGGTCTGCTGGTCTGTGGATTGTACAGAGAATCATCCCAAATCCTCTGGTGCCCCCTACACCAGGGAGTAAGAAAGGAGAAACTTGCCTTTAGCCTCTTTCTTACCTTAGGATCAGAGTCTGCAGGTGTCCCAGACCTGCTTCCTGCTTACAGTCTCCACTGGTGACTTTACCAGCACAGGACAAAATGGCTTCAACCATCTTCCCTGTAGCCCTGAAAGGTCAAGTAGTGCGGATCCCGGTCTGGCGCTGTGGATCGGACGCCTCTTCTTGGGACAGTGCATGGAGCTTGCAGCCCCAACCACTAGGTCAGTGTTTGCTACCAATAACATGGCCGCCCTGCAAGCATCAGGACATCATGTCAGGAGTATACAGCCCAGCATCACCAGATAGGTGTTAGGACCTGGGCTTGAACCTGGGACCTCCACCACTAGACCACACTGTCCCCCGGAAGACTCACTGAGTCAAAATCCCACACTACCATGTACCTGAACTACAGGCATTGCTGTTGACCGGACTCCCATGGAGAGAGGGGGGTCTCCTGGAGTAAAAGTTCAAGGCTCCTTTCCAGGGCAGGCTGAACAAGCCCAAGCTACATGCACCCCCAGGTTCATTGCCCCTGTTCTGGGATGCTGTAGCCGGGAGGCCCCTGCCGCCTGGCATGAAGGCCATAAAAATAACAAACTTCTTCAGAGTTCTTGTCAGGCCGGAGGAAACACATATACTGAGGTACTACTGGTGAGCAGTCTTTATAATGTGGATCATGTGTTTCCTGTTAAGTGGGAGGAGCCTCTCTCTCTCTCTCTCTGTAAGGTGCCCTGGAAGATGACTTGGAAAAATGCTAATGCGCATGGGGTGATTAGAGTGTACCCATACACACCCTGTGCGCACACCAATGCCATTCTGCACTACAAGTGCACTGCAAATGCACTTGGAAGTGCAGTCGCTGTAGATTGGAGGGGGACATGCAAGGAAAACAAAAAACAGCATTTTGGCTTGCACACGATTGGATGATAAAATCAGCAGAGCTTCCCCTCATTTCAGATCTTCCCCTTAGATCTACAGTGACTGCACTTCCAAGTGCATTTGCAGTGCACTTGTAGAGCAGAGTGGATTTGCCTTTAGTAAATCAACCCCATAGTGTGCATGGACACATTGGCTAACAGAGGAGAGTTTCCAGGCAGAAAAAATGAGAGCTCAAAAAAGCTCAAATGCCTGTAGGAGCCGCTTCTCTGCGATGCAGTGTGTATGAGCCCTTACAGTGCTGGTGAAAACTGTAGCGCACATGGGCAAATACCTTAAACATAGGGAAGGAAAAAATATGGGGAAAGGGAAAAAAGAAATAAAAAAAAAGGACAAGGGAAGATATACAGGGAGAGTCTTCCCATCTCTCTCTCTGCCCTGCGAGCTCGGTCAGTTACGCTAGTGCCGCTGCAATTAGTTTTTTTTTTTTTTGCCTTTACTACACAACATGGTCACCAAAATCAGCCAATCATAGTGAATGACTAACTTTTTTTTACTTTGACTTTCTGCCTAAAGCATTGGGTTTTCTCTTCTCCTGAAGAAAGCCAAGGAGATCAGCATGACCGGCAGAAAGCTTTAAAAAAGGTAAAAAAACCAAAACTGACACATAAAACTGCAAAATCAAGTCCGCTCACAAAGCTTTTCAGTACCTCTGGCCATGAAGCTGTTAAGCCTATCCTGCTCTTACTTTAATAAGGCAAAGAAAAATGTGCAGTACCCCGCAGCAAATTTAAGGATAAATGGTGAGATCTGATTGGTTGCTTTGGGTAACAGAAAATGACGCCTGTGATCAGTTATAAACCTCTGTGATAGTTTATATCCATTACCGGTGACACCAAAAAGCTCAGCTCCAGCACCTTCACGTAGAACACTTACAGGAGCACATGGGCTTTGCAGGCTTTCCTATAGATCTTCCGTGCCGTCGGTCATTTCATCTCCTTTCATCAAGATTGTTTCTATAGAAACAGAACAATATCCACCAGACATGTCTGTACTAAGGGAGGAAATATATATCCCTCACAAAGTTCTTAATGCCAAGACGTGGCAAGAGACGGAGATGTCTCGGAGTTTCATGTGCCGGGTATTGAAATGATCCACTTTCATATTCGTGGGCTCATTACTGCGGCTGACACAGATGTGCCCTCCTGTTGGAGGTTTACAGCTTTGCGGCTGGCATCAAACGCACGCTAGGATAGGGTTGGTCCAGCAGCTGAATTAGGAACTTGCTCTAAGCACCATATGAGACAGCCTGGTAGATGGACCAGCTGAGCAAGAGGAAGGCTGTAGTTCAACAGCAGCTGGAAAATCACAGGTCCCTCTGTGCTGGCATGGCATCAAAAGACATTGAGGAATTGGAATTACTAAGAAGCAGTTACCCCCTAGTGACCATATCAATCTCTCTATTCATTACTGCAGACTCTATGAAAGCATGTTGCCAATGGTAAGTGCTTAAAGCTGTATTAAACCCCAAAACAAAAAATGATTATATTGCAGCTTACCAGTTTTTACATGTGTTGGCTGCATTCATTTTCTATTTTAGGCTCTCATTTCCTTTATTTTCACCTGTTGATCTAGCCAATAAGTCTGTTATTTTGCAACTTCCTTTAACCACTTAAGGACTGCCCCACACAAGGGTGTGCCAATAGAGGTCTCAGGGGTCTCAAATGTGACCGGACCCCATGCGAATCCCCTGTGCCGAAATACATAGTACCCAGCATGGTGCAAGGGAGCATCGGAGGGGGGGTGGTGTGGGAAGCGGAGAGTGAGATATGACGGCGCGGTAGTGCAGGAAAAGGAACAGACCTCAGCCTTGTGTCCCCTTGGACAGTGATAGCATGGCGGGAGCACACATGAGCCAGACTGGTATGTTAATTGTAACCCTGTGCTATGACCCTGATCGCTGGGAAGGGCCCTGGGCTCAGAGGGAAGGGCCCCAGCTGAGGGTCAGGGGGGCCCTTCATGGTTTTTTGTACCAGGGCCCTGAAGGTTCTAGTTACGCCTCTGGCCCCACGTATATATACAGAGCCAGGACAAGGGGTGGGCAGAAGGGACGGCTGCCCTGGGCACAATGGTTTATTGCAGGGATGAGGGGGGCGCCCCTGGCCCTAACCCTAAGGGAAGGTGGGGTGCAATTTGGCATCCTTGCCGCTGGGTGATGGATGACCTTGTCCTGGCACTGTGTATATACTATGGCAGGGTGGCCCTTAAGCGCAAAATCATATACCCGTACGTGATACCTCGGATCGGCTCTGGGGCACGCGCTGCCGGAGCTGCGCTCCCCCTGTGCCCAATCATCCAATCAGCAGGTCCGGCCGCCGGGACCTGCCGATTGTTCATAAGAGAGGCAGAATGGCAGTCTGCTTTGTAAACCAGGCAGACCGCCGTTATGTCACAGAGAACGAGAGAGATCTCATGTTCCTGCTAATCAGGAACACAGATCTCTCTCTTCCTCCAGTCAGTCCACCCCCCCCATACAGTTTGAAAGCATTCCCTAGGACAGGGGTAGGCAACCTGTGGCCCTCTATCTGTTGTGGAACTACATTTCCCATGAGGCATTTCAAGGCTGGCAGTTACAATTAATCCCAGAGGCATGATGTGACTTGTAGTTCTGCAACAGCTGGAGGGCCGCAGGTTGCCTGCCCCTGCCCTAGGAGCACACTTTACCCTCGCCCTGGAGGTTAACCCATTCCCTGCCAGTGCCATTTACAAAGTGACAGTGTATTTTTTTTAGCACTGATCACTGTATTGGTGTCACTGGTCCGCAAAAAAGTGTCAGATTTCTCCGCTGCAACGTCGCAGTCCCGCTAAAGATCACTGCCATTACTAGTAAAAACAATAAAAAAGTCCATAAATCAACCCCATAGTTTGTAGACACTACAACTTTTGCGCAAACCAAACAATATACGCTTATTGAGATTTTTTTTACCAAAAATATGTAGCAGAATATAAATTGGCCTAAATTCATGAAGAAATTAGATTTTTACATTTTTTATTGGATATATTTTATAGCAGAAAGTTTTTTGTTTTTTTCAAAATTGTTTATAGCACAAAAAATAAAAACCGCAGAGGTGATCAAATACTACCAAAAGAAAGCTCTATGTGTGTGAAAAAAAAACATACATTTTGTTTGGGTACAAAATCCGCGCCATTGTCAGTTAAAGTGACGCAGTGCCATATCGCAAAAAATTGCCTGGTCAAGAAGGGGGTAAAACCTTCCGGAGATGAAGTGGTTAACAGACCAAACTTTCCAGCAAAAGTAGCAGCTAAAAGGTAAAACAAATAATTTAACGATAACAGGGGTGCTTACAATGGTCAGCTTGTATTAATTTATGTAAAACCTTTATTCCTAAAAGAAAAACAACAATTGCTGCTGTAACTGCTTAAAAAAATGTTAGCTGGAGTTTGGGTTTAATTTGTTAGTCATAGCCATAAATCTTCTAGAGCATCTAACACAACCCTCTCCCTAAACAGACAATGCGCCTCCATTCAGAGTGGAGACACCCCTAAAACAATAAGTGTGTTACCAGCTGGATCACCAGGTGAAAATAAATGAAAAAAGTTGAAAAAGAAAACTAATGCAGCCACCACATCTGAGAATTGGTCATCTGCAATACGTGACATTTTTGTTTTTTGGTTTAATACCACTTTAATGTCTAACATTAAAGGAAACTGTTCGCATGCACAAGAATGGTATCAGTGGCGGCTGGTGTTTTTTTTGGGGAGGGGCAGCAAACCCCCCCCCCCCCACTGTTTGACAGCCAGTCTGGCACTTACCCTATCTAGGTGGCTGGCAACGGCTCCGTGTCCTTTCCTCCATCGGTGGCTTCCAGCAAGCGGCTCCTCTTCTCCTTTTAGGTGTCCAATAGGATAGCCTGTCATTTCAGGCAATTGGGTGACGGGTTTCAAAACCCATCTCCTGATTTTCCGGGGGGAGGATCAGTGTTACAATAGCAATTATTCATTCACTGTTGTAACGCACCTGGGTGGACTCTAAATGCATTCTCTGCGCCCGAGCCCACCCTATTTTGAAGCCTATTAGAGCCTCTGGCTCTAATAAGGTGCCTAAAAAAAACCCCACCATTGGATTCCATGCATCCAGCGTCCTGAAAGGGGCCAGACGCTTTAGATTGGGAGAGGAGCTCCTGCACCCTTAATGGACGGGCCGCCCCTGAATGGTATTATCGGGATAGTTACAGGACAGTTGAATCACCCACTGCCTTCTTCATTTGTTTTGGGCTCTGTCCCCTAGCACATGCACTGAAAGGCCGAGCAATAGTATCTCACTCTACCTGCTGCTTTCTCTGGAATTCAAAATAATAGAAAACTCTACAATATGTGGGAGAACCTCCTATAGCGGCTGCAGCAGGTGTGTAAACAAGCAGCATTCATTAATTGTAATATACATATATAAAACATGTATGCACATATCATTTGATAAACCTACAGGCTGTACAGAACTGACTTTTTTCTGCTGCAGTTAAGTAATTAAACAAGGCCATTTTCCGCACCATACACACACCCCCCCCCCTCCCCCCGCCCGCAATTGGACAGTAAAGCAGCATCAGTTTAGCCCTCTACTTACATTGTCTCCCTTATTTTTTCTAGAAAAATATTTAGAACCATAGGCGTGTGCAGGTAGTGTGCCAGGTGTGCCTGGGCACACCCTAATCACCCAGTACTGTGCAGATTCCCCTGCTATTTCACCAAAGCACCCAATGGGGCTCCTAAAAACTGTAAAATAATAATAAATAAATAAAATAATAAAAATAAAACGCTACTGACACCATCCACTGCCCTACTGACCCCAATTTCTGCCCTGCTGACAAGTCCACTGCTCTAATGACACAATCTCTGTTTTTATAAATTTGGGGTGCACACCCTAATGCAATAGGCTGCACACACCTATGCTTAGAACCCCAAAACATTAAATATTTTCTGAAAGCAGAGGCCCTGGAGAATAAAATGGTGGCTGTTGCAATTTTTTATGTGACACAATATTTGTGCAGCCTTTTATCAAACGCAAACTTTCAGGTAAAAATACACTTAAATGCATTTTAGTGCAAACAAACACAATACAGTACCCGATTTTTTGGTAAGATATGAAAGATGATGTCAAGTAATTAGACACCAAACATGTCAAAATTTTAAATTCTGCATGAAAGCACAAGAGAAAGAAAAAGGGTACACCGACCTAATGCATTATCCGAAAACCATGATTTTATTGTTAAAAAATGGTAAGTATTATACTCACAAAATCTCAATTAAGTTAAAGCTCATTACATGGTACAGCATCATTCAGTCCATAGTGCACTAAATTATCGAGCAGGAGGTGAAGACCCAATAGCCTAATGTGTTTCGAGGTAAAACTTCTTCCTCAGAGCCCATTTTTTTTACCTCGAAACTAGAGTTGAGCGAACCCGAACTGTAAAGTTCGGGTCCGTACCGAACTTTTGGGTGTCTGGGACCCGGACTTTTCAAAAAAAGTCCGGGTTCGGGTCCGGGGTTCTGGTAATTTAATAAAAGTTTTCAAAATTGCTGTAAAAAAGTCCTGGAGAGTCCTAGAGGTCTGCAAAAGGAAGGAAAATGGGGGTAAGGGTCGGACAAGTGCCCTACAAAGAAATGGGGATAGGGAAATAACTTAAAATAATAAAAAAAAAAAAATCACAGAAAAAAAAAAATCAAAAATGGAGGTTGATGTGGACCATCTTCAAACTGTGTGTGAAAAGTCTTAATTAGCCGGGAGAAGCCATATCACTGTTCTACAATCATCTTCAAACCGGTCCCGTTCCTGAACCCTGATCTGGAGACCTGTCCCCTGGAACCTTTCTGCTACCAGTACCCGACTTCCTGTTCCCCTTATCTCTTGTCCCTGTCCTGCTCATGTGTGCCCCCCCCCCCCCCAACTTGTATATAGTTAGTTAGGTTTTCATATAGGGTTTGCTGTGTTTCGCTTACTTTCCACCTGCTGTTTAGGATTTACTGGTGTTGGTATTGGAAATGTGCCATTGTCTTAATAAATATATATTTTCACTTACTCATCTGGCACTGCTTCCTTTAGGTGCAGCCAACTGATCTGATCACCCCTGCTGGGTGCCTGCATGTGTTATCCCTGGCATGTACCATGTAATGAACTTTAACTTCATTGTGATTTTGTGAGTATAATACTTACCATTTTTTAACAATAAAATTGTGGTTTTAGAATAATGCACTAGGTTGGTGCACCCTTTCTTTCTTTCCCTTGTGGTTTTAGAATATCAGATTATCCCAGTCTATAGAGGGCAGCATAGGATAACGTGGGTTATCCTTGTTGAACCAAGATTGTGAGATACAGCATATTTATCCTGAACAGGCTCATCTCCAAGCACAGGTGAAGTTGTGTTTGTGACTTTGTGCATGCCTGTGAAATGGCAAACTACAACACCTAAAATTATGCTGCGTAGGCGATGCTTTAAAAGCCTTTACAGGTTATCAGTTTTGAGTTAAATGTCTGGCGCTATAATTCTTGCCCTCACTCTGATGGTCATGGCAATATGCCACGTGTGGTGCAATCACCATTTGCATGTGTGTGCCAGACCTACGTGCGCATTTGCCTTTGTGTGCTACCATGGGTGTTGCGGGTACTTTAAAATCTTTTAAAATCTATTATTAGTTCTACACTACACTTTATTTTTTCACTTAAAGCGGAGTTCCACCCAGAAAACGTTTTTTACATTTTCCCAGCCCTTAAAATATACAGAACATTTGCAGATTTTTTTTTGACCTACCAGCAGTGCCCTGTTGCTATGCGGTGGCATCTAGTCTGCCACTTTCAGCTCTGCATCACTTCCTGTGTCTCAAGTGCTCCTGGGAAATGTGAGTTATCTTTTCCCAGGAGTCCTTGGGCATCCCTGCGTTAAAAATCTCTGTGCTCGGCGATTCACTGCGCATGTGCGAAATCGGGAGGTACATGCTGGTTACCCAGCATGCACCTCTTCCAGGAAGAAGCTGCGAGTGGGCTTCACATGCCCACAATCAAAATGAAAATGCCCAGGGAACTGAACTCTGCACAGTAAGCTAAAAAAAAATAGACAATATTGGCTATTACAGATTGCAATACTTTTATTGATATTATTTATCTAAGCTGACGGGATGGAAGAAAAAAAAAATGTATGTGGGCGGAACTCCGCTTTAACTTTATTACTTTCACAAGCGGTGAATAAGTCCCTTGTGATAGCTTTGGCACAGGTATCCTTTATCAAAATATCAAGTCTATTAGTCCCCTGATGTCTCCCCTGCCCTTCATAGCTTATGATCAAACACAGATTGATTTCATCAGATGCTTCCCCGGCTGTACCGGCCAGGGAAACAGTTCTGAAACTGGAAGAGAAGAAATCCTTGTTGCCTTCAGCTTCGTTATTCACAGAGGAGATCAAGGAACACATATTCCTTGATCTCCTCTGTGTGCAGCTGATATCACTGCTTACAGCAACTTTGGGCTCTCCGTTGGAATGGAAGAGCCCAGGAATGGCAGTTCTGACCACTGTAAAGGTGATGCCCAATATCACAGCTTGTTGCAGAGGATATATATATATATATATATATATATATATATATATATACACACATACACACACAT
>BLSH010438581.1:98413-109405 GCA_018402905.1 Glandirana rugosa | reverse complement strand
TCTCTGTCCCGGTCCCAGAACCTGGCGCTCACAGTATCTCTGTATCGCAGCCGCCGTCGTATGACGGCGTTTTGCGTTACAGAGCCACTTTGCCGCCGTCAATCTCCGATCGGCGGTCGGCAAGTGGTTAAAGTATCCACTGGAGTTGGTGACTGACAAACCTTGGGAGCTGGAGGACAAGGCTGGAGCAGGCTGGGAGAGGAATGACAGTCTGTAGAGGTCTCAAGAGCCAGTCAGGGGAAGGAGTGTCACTGAGAGGAAAGCAGGCCGGTGTGGTCTGGAAGAGGGATGGGCTGGGAGTTGTAGTCCATCAAAGGCCCAGCTAGCACCAACGTACTAAGCTACACTTGAGGGGTCCAAGACCCTGGCCTGTAAAGGGAGGTCCGGAGGTCCTGCTGACTGAGTGAAGGCCTCACCATGTGCTAGCTGTGGTGAAGAGAAAGGATACATTTCCTTCAGGTCAGGAGTAATAGTGAAGTGCTGGAGATAAGTGAAAGGAGGAAAACAGTCTGCAAGTGAAGTGCTGGAGGAAGTAGAGTTGCATATACGGGCGTGTATATACGTGGTCCTGTAAACCAATTCTATGGGGCATCCCTCAGTCACCCATTTTCACCATCCAAGTTAATCCCTTAAATAAAACAAACAAAAATAAGACCTGGCCTGTTCAGTGACTCCGGATGTGTGAGATATGGTGGGATTGAGGGTAGCCAGAAGGTGAACCACAACTACCAGCCAACCATGAGGGGGCACATGGCTACACTTGCAAAGACAGAGAGCTCTTGGATGTGTACTGAGGAGTGCCTGGTACAAATGTTCATCTCACTTAAGCAATTTTGAAACATTTAATGGTTAAGAGCATCAAATACACTCAATACGTTTCAGGGGGAAACAAACTCGCCCTTCTTCAGGACTTGAGCAGTCATGGCAGAAAGCACAAGCCACAGGTCCCCTACTGCATTCAGTCATGATTTAATTAATGTCAACTGCTCAAGCCCTAAATAAGGGGGAGCATCCCCCCCCCAAAACATGTTGGCTGTATTTGATGCTCTTAACAAATAAATGTTTCAAAAAGTCCTTCAAATGAAAAACTTTTGTATAAAGCACTCCATATTTAACAATCTACCATTTGAGTGCTTCCTTTGTCACTGTAAGAGAGATAGCAGCCTAGGACCAGAACTGGGTCTACCTATATTATATTTTAACCACAGATCTGCTTCTTTGAAGGAAAAATCACTTTACAGTAGATCCATCTGAACCAACTTTCACTTCTGTCGGTCCAGTGCTATCTCACACACATCTTGCAAAGATGGAGGACTAACGTGCAATCCAGGACTCTAGTAGGCTGTAGGTAGTACAAGAATTCAACAAAATGTGTTTTTTCACAGTCATGATGAAAGTCATATCAGTTGGATTATCCATGTAGGTCATATCAGGCATGCAACATGCCCACTTCAATCATAAGTTTCAGATTTGTCTTAGATAAGAGGTTGAAGGGTTAGAACATCTGTCAGGTTTTTATTGCCACAAGTGACCCTATTGAGGGGATTTTCCTTTGATATCTATCAGGACTGGAAGTGATGTTAAATCTCTCCAATACAGACAAAATCAGGGCACATTCTTTAGCATTATGGGTAAGGGTTAGAGATGTTTTGTGTTTTTATTGTAGTCTTTGACCTCCTGTCTTGTTGACAACCATAGCCCCCATTTTTTCTACAAGGGCCACTGGGACAGAAAGTGAAGGAGACACATTAATATCGTCACCTACATAAGTAGAAATCTGGCATTTAATCCTTTCCCTTTCCAAAGGACGCAAAACAAAAATATGTATTTTTTTTTTGCTGGAGTCAGGCTTTAATAGAAAGGACTTTTACAATAAATCAGATCAGTTTAGCACTTGCAATAGCTGCTACTTACTTTCTGTATCCACATCGTGGATACCAACTGATTTTGTGTATTTCACCAAATCCGACAGCGCCCTGGAAAGCTTCATTGTCTTCTTTTGCCTGTTCATCCTAAGAGACAAAAAAAGATTTTTCATTATCCAGTATCGGGTTTGAAAAATTTGATAGAGCAAAACATGACAGCAGATGATGTCTTTATACCTGCTGTAATGTAGAGACGTTCTGGCCAAGCTTCCCTGCCGCTCCAGACTATCATCAGCTTCTTCTAAACTTGAACACTTTTTAATACGTCCACCTTTTTTCTATAGCAACAAACAAAAAAAAAAAACTCTGCTTAGGTGAAACAGTTTTATTACTCTCAAAACTTTATTTTCAATCCATACTGAGCAAAAACAAACGTTTCCTTAGAAATGTTGAAACTGGTAAAAATGAATGTGAAGGAGTATTTAAATGGCTAGTCCAACACAGCTTACCATTTTTGGTAGCTACAGGACAGTTAAACCACATTACAATTTCTTATATCATAAGGCCATGTCACACTAAGGATCCAGCTGCTGACGAAAACTTGCTAGGGGAAGGATCACTCCTCTGCATGCATGCGTCACTCCCCGCTGGCTGGAGGAGCAAAGACGCACTTTCACGCCAATCACTTTTGCAGTGTTTTTAGCAGTTGCTTCCTACACTTTCCAGCAATTCTGTTGCTGCTGAAATCTTCCTAGAGATAGGATTGCTAATGTGACATGGTCCTTAGGGTCTATATTGTTATGTTCCTGGGTCTGAAGGCCTGCCGTGTCCATAATGGGGGGCCCAACTCTCCTCGCTAAAATTTGTATGCATGTTCTATTATGGACAATTCAGCAGATGTAGCCGGAACACACAAGGGTGGACTGGAAAGCCGAAAACTCCCAGGTAGGCAGCAGTGTTCCCTCAAACACATCAATTCATGCAAGAAAGGTGCTGCTATTTGCATATTTTACAAAAGCAGCAGAGGTAAAAATACCAAAAGTCCAAACCATGGATTTTATTTTTGACCTATTGGACACACCTCACCAGACATGTCACTCACCTACTTTATGCAAATGAAAATCTTACATAGTTACATAGTAGGTAAGGTTGAATAAAGACAACAGTCCATCCAGTTCAACCCGTTTAGGTGTACGTGTGTCAGTGTTGATCATCATTTCCCATATCCTTGTATATTGTGTGCACTAAGATGCACATCCAAGAGTCTTTTAAAAATATCAATACTCTCTACTGACACCACCAATTGTGGAAGAGAGTTCCACACCCTTATTGCCCTGACAGTGAAAACCCCCCTGCGCAGCTTTAGGTGGAACCGCTTCTCCTCCAATCTCATTGTGTAGCCCCATGTCCTCTTACATTCCTTGAGACTGAATAGCTTTTTTCCTATGCTGGGGTCACCATTGGGGTATTTGTAAATTGCTATCATGTCCCCTCTCAAGCGTTTCTTCTCCAGTGACAATAAATGTAGGGCTTGTCGTTGCTCCTCCTAATTGAGGTCCTCTAGTCCCCTTATTAATTTAGTTGTTCTTCTTTGGGCTCTCTCCAACACATCCCTTCTGAGGACTGGTGACCAGAACTGGATGGAATACTCCAGATGTGGTCGGACCACAATTTGACCAAAGGAATGTGAAAATGGTTACATGATCTTCTTGTGGGGTCTTATTGGTCATTTAGTACAGACATAAAGCATATAGAAACAAGTATGCAGATGTCTTCAGAATAACAGACATTTTATATAGAAAATGAATTATAAAGCCAGATGGTAATAAAGTGGGTGCTACACCCTCAAACATTTGGACATTGAAAGACAACTGTTTAGACTTTTAAGGCAGCGCATATAAAAACCTCATAGCAACAACATAAAAAAAAAAAAAGTTAAGACAACATTTATTATTACATCACATTAAAGCCGAATAAAATGTTTGTGCTTATGATGCCATGATAGCCCTGGAAAACAAACATCAGTTCAAATTCTGACACAAATGTACGACTATGTCGTCATGGTGCCATCCACAGCAGCTCATGGCAGGTATGGCTCTACGCGTTTCAAAGCCACAGCTGCTTCCTCAGGGGCAAGGTACAAGCAAAGTACAAAATGACCTACAATAAACAGATAGAATTATAGAATTATGTAATAATTAACTATAATTTGATTTGTAGAATTCTAGTTCATTGTAGATCCTTTTGTACTGTGCTCTTGAGGAAGCAGCTTCGGCTGTGAAACGCACAGAGTCATATCTGCCCTGAGGTACCATGGATAGCACCATGAATATATAGTAGTAGATATGTGTAAAATTTTGTTCTGATTTTTTTTGTTTCCAGTGCTATCGTCGCATAATAAATACAGGAGTATTGTGTATATAAATTATAGGACCAATATTGTCAGTTTTATTTGATTTTAAAGTGATGTAAGAATAAGCTTTGTCTTAAAGTGTTATTAAACCCAAAACAGTAAAATCAGTCTGTATATGCAGTAAAGCATGCTTGTTATACTCACTGTGGAACCTAAGGGATTAATATTCAGCATTGTGTAAAAAGGCTGTTTGATCCTGTCTTCTCTGATCCTCCCCTTCTTCCACAGTCTCCAAAATAATCTCCTAATAGCACAGAGCCTTGGGGGCAAGCTGCACATGCTCAGTTTGGTATGTATTGCTACAAAGTTTTTCTTTTTCTTGGGAGAGTGCATGTGATCAGCACAGGGCTAATCAGCACTGTCCAGACAGAGGGTCAGGGGTCCTGCAGCTTCATAGGACAATCAGGGGAGAATGAAAACTCCTCTGGCAAGCTTTAACCAGACACTGATAGAAGTCATAAGACAAGTGCTGATGAGAAAAGGTATTTAGCAGCTTTTATTTACTAAAACTATTGCATTTCCATGTGCTGTGTACTGCGGGAGACCAGATATCGTGCATGCAGGCTCCTGGATTTAGTTACACTTTAAAGCGGAGCTCCAGGCACCTTCAGAAAAAATACAAATACTGTAGCTGCTGACTTATCAAGCGGTGTCTTCACCCCAGCTGATTTTTCAATCGACCATCAGGTGCTGCCACTATCTCCACTAAGGGAAAACAGCAGTGAAGCCTTGTGGCTTCACAGCTGGTTCCCTACTGCGCATGCGTGACATACGCGGCACTTCGTGAATGGCCCGGCGTCGGGGGAAGGAGGAGGGGGGCGAACTTCCAGCTGTGGGAGCAGGTAACTGTCAAAACCAGGTAACTGCCCCCCCCCCCCCAAAAAAAAGGTGCAAAATGTGGCAGCGGGGGGTGGGGGGGGGGCAAACAAGTTTTGGGTTGAGTTCCACTTCAACTTATAAAAAAAATGCTGTTGCTATGACAATTTGATATACGGTGCCTTCAAAGTCCAAATACTGGTCTTGCCCTTGTTCAGACATTTTATGTAATCTAGAATAGACTACCACTAACCCTCACCTTGTGCTTAGAAAAACTTCCCATCAAGGAACGGCTGTGACGCTTGTTGGGGCTGGGCTCTTCTCCAGATTCCAGCTCTTCCTCGGGTTTACTCTGAAAGACAGATATCCCTATGTCAGTCTCTGGGCGCGTCTTCTTAGAAAAGAAAATTAACATTTAAATTGTTTCACTCTGGAAGTTCAATGATAGTAGTGCTGATTGCTGCTGGCTTGGCAAACTTGCTACACCAAAACCTACTTTCTGGAATCCTCCAGTTCAATTTTCAGGGGAAAATATTAAACTGAACTCCAGATTCACCTTCATGAACAGCTGTACAGGCTCCTCTACTGTACTAAAATGTCTGACTCTGATTTCACTGCACACTGCGAGTTTCTCACAGTGTGCATTAGAAAGTGCAGCAAGTAAGATAGAGCCTGCGGATTTTCTGGCAGAAGGACATCTAGAATCATCCTAGCCCTTAGCTCCCCCAGCCTGACTGTCCCTGGCCTAACCTTTTTATTCATTGGACTTCAATGCTTTCAGTCATGGAGGCTCAGCGTCACATATGGAGGCTACCACAGCTTCCTATTTTCAGACACGTTTCTGTACCTTGATTCAAAGGCCAAGTACATACATGATTTCTCATAAACATTCTGTAGATTTCCAAATGCTAAAAAGTTTTTATATCAGTTTAGCACTGAACTTTCTTGATTATTCAAGAATCCACCACTAGGGTGCACTGTGGCTTTATAGAATTTTGCTGCTATATTATTTCATAGCTCCCTCTTCCTAGGCGCAGTCCCTATCATGGAACCAAAGCCTTCAGTCCTCCTTCCACAGCTGTCACCCTTATGTTCCACTGTACATATTGTACCATTTAACCATTGCTAAAATGTTTGATGCTTCAAATTTGATGTGAAATCCTTTAAGTAATAATGCATTTTCAAATGCTAGTATAAAAAGAAAATAGCGGGACTTTAAAATATAACTTTAGGCAAAACCTTTGCTTTATTATTTTTTTTTTTAAAGGAAACCCATCTGGGGGCTGCCATGGCCAGGAAAGTGGGCGGAATCAGGTCTGTGATGAATGAGGGGAATAAAGGGCGATTTGTACATGATGTAGGGTAAGAGGGGCTAAACATGGGCGACGCTCTAGATTTTATGGCGCGCTGACAAGGTTGTCCATGTCATTGACAAGTATTGAAATCGGGTACAGCCAAGCAGATATTCTCAAAAAGAGGTCAGCAATGAAAATTCAATTTTACCATAAACATTATTTTGCTGTTGGGAGAGGTTTGCCATATTTTTGGGGGAAAAGCCTTTCCATTGGAAACAAATCCTAATTTACCAGCCAGACCAGTAAAATACCTGCCTGATATTAACTCTTATGAAGGTTCTGTGCTGCCAATAAGCAGGGTGTCCTAACTGGAACCCTTCCTAGAATGAAGCATATCTAAACCATAACAAAGATTTTTTTTCTCATTTGGTGCCCTTTGCTCTTTTAAAGTTGTTGTCTACCCTTTAAAAGGGATTTTTACCTACAGGTAAGCCTATAATAAGGCTTACCTGTAGGTAAAATGAGATTTAGGAGATATTCCCCCTGCAAGCAGCTGCGACATGCACCGTGATGTTCCGGCGAAGGCCTGGTGCGTAGCGCCGGACCTTTCCGGAAAGATGGGCTCCCGCGCATGCGCGGGAGTGACGTCTCATGGCTCTGGCCAGTCGCAGCGCTGCAGCTGCATACTAGGAAGCAATATCTGAGGGAAGATGTCCGCAACCCAGTCGGCTCTTCGTTCCAAGGTGAGTATTACATAATGTATACTAGCTCATTATGCAATTATCTTGCAGGTTTTTTTTTTTGTCTGGGTATACAACCGCTTTAAACATACCATTTACTGCATTTTGTTATATCGGCTTGTCATGTTCAAAAAATACAGTTTGGTCCCGCCAGAGATCTTGAGAGCTGAGAACTTCCTCTGCTCTCTGACTGTGCTGCATTGTTATCACTTACATTATTCCCAACTACAGTGGGTATAGAAAAGAATCACCCCCTTTAAAATAATAACATGTTATTGCTTTACACCCTGAAACGGGCACAGTTTTTGTTTTATCCAGCAGTATGTACCCAGTGCAATGTATAACATCTAAGTGAAAGATATAACACCAGCATGTCAGGAAAAAAATACAGATTCACTGAGTTGGAAAAAGGATCACCCCCTCCTAAAAATGAATCACCTTCTCAATGGCACACAAAGACTTTAAGCTGTGATCAGTTGTGGTAATTTTGATTAGTTCAGCTTGAAAGAGCTTTCCTAGAGCATTTCCATCCCTGGTAGTTCAACTGAAGCAATCAATTATGGGTGACAAGGCACTGTCAAAAGATCTCCCAGATAAAGTTGTGGACAGGCACAAGTCAGGAGATGGATACAAAAACATTTCAAAGGCTTTATCAATGCCAGAAACACAGCAAAGTATATTTTTAGGAAGTGGAAGGTATTTGGCACAACACAGATCCTCTCTGGATCAGGATGTTGCTCCAAACAGGATGAAAGAGCCAGGAGGAAACTGGTCAAAGAGGCTATCAAGAGGCCTACAGCAATTCTGAAGCAGTTGCAGGAATCTATGACAAAGAGTGGTCATTGTGTGCATGTGACAACAATATCAAATTCTCCACAAATGCGGCTTGTATGGGAGAGTTCCAGGAAAAAAACACTCCTCAAGAAAGGCCACACGTAGTCACGACTGAGATTCGACAACAACGTACCTTGAAGATTCTGAGGCCACATGGAAAACGGTGTTATGGTCAGATGAGACTAAAATTGAATTATTTGGCCTCAACACCAAATGATAATGTCTGGCGGAAATCCAATACAGCTCACCATCCACCATTCCTACAGTAAAGCATGGAGGTGGTCATACCCTGTTATGGAGGTGTTTCTCTGCAGCACTTGTCAGGATAGGAAAAAAAAGGGATGGGGCAAAATACCATTAAATTCTTGAGAAAATGCTGCTGCCCTCTGCCAGAGAGTTGTCAATGGGAATAAGGTTTACCTTCCAACATGACAATGACTCAAAACAATGACACAGCAAGGATGACCACACAGTGGTTGAAGGAGAAAAAAAGGTGAATGCCCTTGCATGGCCTAGTCAGAGCCCAGACTTAAATCCCATTGAAAATCTGTGGAATGATTTAAAGACTTCAGTCCACAAACGGTCACCATCAAATGTAACTTGAGCAGTTCAGCAAAGAAGAGTGGGCAAATATTGCAAAGTCTAGATGTGCACAGTTAGTAGAGACATATCCCAACAGACTAAAGGCTGTAATTAAAGCAAAAGGGGGTTCAACAAAATACTGACACAAGGGGGTGATCTATTTTCCAACTCCGTGATTCTGATTTTGACTTTTACATTTTTTTCCTGACATGTTGGTATTCTTTTTCACTTGGAGGTTAGAAGTTGCATTGAGTAAATACAGCTGAGTAAAACAAAAACGGTCTGTCCTCATTTCGGGCTGCAAATCAACATACCCACTGAATCTCTAAGGACTACAGGACTGTGCCCTTCTATATTATGAACAATAGCAGAGGGCAGGGTCCTGTTGCCATATCTGTTTTTTGTTGTCCTGAACTCCTAATAGAGAAGGAATAAGAATTGTTGTCACTTAAGGACAGAAAGTGTGCAACTAAGCGCAACTAAGAAAACAAATGCAGCCACCACATTCAAGACTTTTAAAATGCAACATATTCTTATTTTTGGATTTTAATAATTTAAAACAGAAAAAGTTTGCTCAGAAGAAAGGTATAATCATATTATAAAACTATAAACAAAAAGCTTCTATAACCTGCAGCAGTCTCCTTTGCAAATCAGTTCCCTGCAGCTGGGAACAAGGTTCTAATCAATGTGGTTTGTGGACAAGGACAGATATCTGATGGGTAGAACTGCATTTTGTGTAATTGCTGGTGGCTCTTTACCCAGATCATCATTGGCCCCTTCCCTGCACGTTTATTGGACTTCTCTTATTCCAAAAGTAAACGTCAGACATCGCTAAATAGCTTATCACTTTCCATGTATATTGTTGAGTGTTCACCTGGAGATTGCCATGCATAGGGTCATTAGCTGGTGCTAACACAACACAAATCCTTACAACAGTTCTGACATGTGCCAACATTAGAATAAGCACATTAGATACTTGACTTTGCTGATAAATCCCTTTTTAATCAAATATTCCAACAGAAGCTCTGGTTCTTTGTGGGCAATGCCGTGTTTCCATCAGGGAGAAGTATATTAAGCATTGCATATTGTTTTAAAACAAAGAATTATGATCCCTTAGATCACCGCATGCCAGGCTAGTCAAAGAGCTTAGTGCAGTGCGCCATGCTAACTAACTCAAATGTAAATTCTGCATCTTAATAACCAACTCTTAAGTAGCTTAATTGCTAATGAGAAAGAGAGCGGGGAACGTGGAAGTAAGGTAGATGAGATGTCTGGTGTCTGATTGATAAAACCCGTGTGAGTATTTTATTACATCATGCTGCCTATTTGTGGGTCCTGAGTACTTTAATGCGAGCTATTGCAATTAACTTTGTCTGGCGTTCTCTGTCTATATAGGAAGATAATTTTTTCCCCTGTTCTTGTACCAGGCACATTTTTGTCTGCTGGGAGTGGTAATTGCCAATTTAATGTGTTCCGATCTCAATGGTACGTTGCTGGCTTGTTCTGAATATTTAATCAGCTTGGTGTCATACAATGAAGGAAAATTTCATAGGGGGTCTATTTATGGCATCAACATTAATGCCATTCATTAACATAGATGGTTGTTGACAGTAAACTGGTTGATTACTGAAAATGTTGTGTGTGCATGTTTAATGTTACCTCACATTATGAAGTTTTACTCAATAAGTCAATCTACAATTAGGTGTAACCTATAGCAGTTGGACAGTTATGATCTCTTTTTATGGTGCTCCCAAAACAATATATTTATTCTCCAAGAATAATCCATACAAATCCACTACTTAATTGCCCTGTAATCTATTTTTCATGAATTGGTTTCTGCCATTCCTCCATTTGTTTGGAATGAGCAGTGCATGTTAGTTGAATTCATGTGCATTGCTCTATGCACACTACATATACAGTGCCTTGCGAAAGTATTCGGCCCCTTTGAACTTTGCGACCTTTTGCCACATTTCCGGCTTCAAACATAAAGATATAAAACAAATTTTTTGTGAAGAATCAACAAGTGGGATACAATCATGAAGTGGAACGAAATTTATTGGATATTTCAAACTTTTTTAACAAATAAAAAACTGAAAAATTGGGCGTGCAAAATTATTCAGCCCCCTTAAGTTAATACTTTGTAGCGCCACCCTTTGCTGCGATTACAGCTGTAAGTCGCTTGGGGAAGTCTCTATCAGTTTTGCACATGGAGAGACTGAAATTTTTGCCCATTCCTCCTTGCAAAACAGCTCGAGCTCAGTGAGGTTGGATGGAGAGCGTTTGTGAACAGCAGTTTTCAGTTCTTTCCACAGATTCTCCATTGGATTCAGGTCTGGACTTTGACTTGGCCATTCTAACACCTGGATATGTTTATTTGTGAACCATTCCATTGTAGATTTTGCTTTATGTTTTGGATCATTGTCTTGTTGGAAGACAAATCTCCGTCC